>VDFB02004299.1:0-12497 GCA_007258455.2 Sequoia sempervirens | reverse complement strand
TGGAGAAACACAGTATATATATAGCCATCCCCCTCTACCATCCCCAAAATTTTGGAAAAAAGTTGCTATCCCCAAATTCCTGTCCCAGAAACTCAGAGAAACACAGTAAAAAAATCATGTATCTTAGTCAACTTCTTTGATAACTAGTAGATCAAATGAATATCAGAATTAAATAATTTGTCTATAGAATTCACGCTCAGGCTCTACTCATTTGTACTTGCATTTAAATTACATATCTGAGATGCTTACACACTCTTTATCTTACCTTTACATTCATCCTTGCCCCATGCTTTGCCTATACTAGGAGCAACACCCTGCCTTTATACACAAAGGATCATCAATGTATTTAGACGGACCTTGACTGTGCTACATGCCCACAATCAAGCAGAGTTCTATCACTTTTTCCATATTGAGTGGAATCACATGGCCATATCGAATGTGACATAATTGCATCACTGTGATCAAGCAAATTGCATTATCCACAATTGATTGTAGTTGCTTGGATATCGAACATGCCATATCATATTACCACAATTGAGCAAATTATTTTTCATATCACTCTCCATATAGGCAAAATTTCTAGCCCTTCTCTCTCTACTTCTCATTTTTCGTAGATGGAAAGAATTTTATTCGTGCCCATTTCACTTTTTTGACAGAAGCTACTCATTGTATATCTTTTCTTTGTTTTACAAGTCTCTCTGGAGCACTCATGCCAAGGAGAGGAACACAAGAAAAATCCAAGAATGGTCCATTACTTTACATGGACCTATATCGTTTTGTTATGTCTAAATATTTACTTTGTATGTTTGTTGATAATATCATATACTTTGAAATGCATGTATGAAGCTCAAAGTGGGGGACAAAATGTAATGGTGATATTCAAATATCCATTCTAATTCCTCATTTAGTTTTGGGCCCATTTTGATGCAACTTGTCACTCTTATGCTAAGTTTGACTCATAACCTAATGCTTATCCCTATTTTTTTGTAAATTCATTTACACCTATTTCCACAAATTTGATCTTATCACATCCATATTTATGCATGCATTCATACGCTTGCCATTTACACATCATTTATTAGCCTAGATTCACACTCATGTCCACACATTCATTCATTGTCTTGAAATAGCATTTCTCTATCCTAGGTCATTCTTGAGTGCCTTGAGATCGATCCCATATGGTTTGGGATTGACCTCAAATTTTCAAATTTCAAAATCAACTTTTCAGACTCTTGCACTTTACTACAGGTTGTTATTCAACTTAACACATGTTTGTGCGAATTGTTGTGCCATTTTGGCATTAAAAGGCATTCAATGTGTAATAAATTCATTAGTGACTAGAAGGACAAAACTTTAAAGCACACTTCGTTTTCTAAGGAACAAAGAATCATAATCTGCATCAAAATCATACAGGCCATATGCACAACTGTGCATGTTGTTTTTGAACATTTTGCTCAAAGCCATAAAGTTGGACTATTTCATAAAAGAACTTGACCCTAGCAATCCAACAAACTCCCAAGGTGTTTGTGAGCACCACAGTCCTTATAAGCTTACCAGACATCAGGGATAAAGTCTAACAAGTTTCAGAAATCAGCATTTTGCTAGTTCAACTCCACACAAAAGGTTAGATCACCTACAATGCATAGGATCAATCCACCAAATTCTAAGAGCAGCTCATGTGAGATTTTGTCATTCTACTTCCAAAGCAATAGTAAGTATAATTTTTCCACAGTCCATAGAGAATAGTACAAGCGCTTTTGGATTCAACTATGTGTGTTTTTCCAATAGACATTTTGGATCAAAATCAGTGATCTATCATCAAGAAGAGAAGAGTTATGATTCACTATGATCAAAACAACAAACAACTATCTATCGGCCCCCAAAATCGGCTAAGTACTTTCTTCCTATTATTTCCAGATTTCAAGATTTTGTTACATGATTTGTCACACCTCTAAATTAGATTAATTGATCATCACATTCATTAAACCTAATTTGTAAACGAATTTATTTGTTTCTTTTCAGTGGCATGCCAAATGCGACTGTTGCCGTGACCACAGATTGTTAAAATTAAACTATTGTTGAAAGGCTCATTCAATTCATCCCAACTTTAAGAGATTACCTAAATTGTGAAATGGCACTCTAGTCAACAAAAAGACTAGGCACAGAAGAAATATTGGTACAAATAACAAAGAAAATCACATCAAAGATTACTCAATGCCAACCATTAATAGAGCTATGAGCAAGGCAAAAGCCATAAAACTTACACGATCACTAGATCTTGCAATAAGCAAAAGTTAAAAAACATCTTTGAAAAACAAGAAAAGAGAAAATTGCTCAGACACTTGATATTAAGTGCATCATTATGATCAGAACTCAATAGTTCCTGTTGCATGCAATATTTTGAGCATTGGTGATCAGAGAAATGTTGCAATATTACTTCTTTAGATAGTTTAAAATAGGTTAGATAGTAATAATAATAAAATAAATTAACATATAGATGTTAATTCATAAATACACAAACGTTAGTTAATAGTTAGAATAAATAATTGTTAGTTAGTGTTGGGAGTTATTCCTATAAGAGAGTTTGGGTAGTTAATAGAAATACGAGAAAATAAAAGGCTTTAAAAGCCAAATGTATTGCGATGTAATAACCACTGAATTCAATCAATCAATATATTTGTTTCTATTTTGTGCAGCCATGGTTTAGTTTTTTCTGAATTGTGTTTGCTCTAGGGTTATTCCACATGGTATCAGAGCATTGAATATTTTTGTGCCTATTAAAGTGTTGTAATGGAAGATACCAAGAGGGTGTTGGAATATCTGAAAAATGTAGTTCTACCACCCAGCATACATATTGTTGTTAACATTTGAAAGAAAGCCTGAGCAGGAGGTTCTGGAGTGTAATGTCCCTTATTGGAATATTCCTGGTTTTACACCTACAAACAATATTAATCACTCAATACTGATATTAGTAATATTAAGTATCAAAATTTATGATAATATTCAAATCAATACTTCAAAGCATCATTGGTATTCAAATTAATAACATCAATAATATTTAGATCATAGCCTATTCTTCATAGCAAATCACATTGTGAACTCCTTAAAATGCTTGCAAATGGCAATATCAAGGCCGGTCGTCCTTGAATTGCCTAGAGCATGGAAGGTGAGCTGCCCTTCCACTTTTCAGTCCACCTTGGAGGCTTGTTGTCCTCCTTGATCAAGCCCAAGAGCATCAAAGGCTGGCCGTCCATTCCATCTCCTGTTCAACTTGATGAGAGCATGGAGGTGGGTCATCCTTCATCTCTCATGAACTGGCAAGGTTGGTCATCCTTCCTGTTTGCAAGACACTTCCAAAATTCAAAACTGATTTCTCAAGGAATTTGCTAGAATATCAATGACTAAATACCTCTTGATGAATTAATAAACTTGTCCTCAATGGCTGCAATAAATTATTTTCGGACTATTATTTATTGCTACTCTCAATATATATTGTGAATTGATGTCTTAGATTTTTTTTCTTATTTCTTCTTCATGTCTTTCTCAAATAAAATGACCTCACTTTAATATCTTTCACTAGGAGGGGTCACACATCTTCCTCAAACCTTTCTTTGCAAAGAGTCACAACTATTCCCTTAACCGCTGGTCTGAAACCTTTAATTTAACTTTAATTAAATATCTTTAACTTCAAGAGATCACTGCCCTTGTTAGAATCAATCCCTTGATTGAAATCACTGCCCTTGCCTAGTCTTTTAAGTGCTGCAATCCTTTTTAGATACTTCGATTTATTTCTTACTTGGGTGGGACATGATAGTCCGCCCTTCTCAAGATTGCTTGTCCACAAGCAATTTCCAATTAGGATGATCATAAATTTCTGCTCCTTCCCAAGTGGCTGTTAAATTATAAGATCAGATTGACATGCACAGAAATTAATTCAAAACTTAACACAAGACACAGCAGATACCCTGGGAAAACCCTCCTCTTGAGGGAGAAAAACCCAGCCAATAATATCTCTTATATTATTGATTCACAAATGAGAAACTCCTTTACAATAGAGGCTGATAAGTAGGCCAATAACCAGTATCACAAACTGATGTAAGTACAGGACTGAGTGATACAAACTATCTGGATATCTCTGCCTTATACTCAGATCTCAATCTGCACTTTACACAAACTCGCACTGCTCTTGTATAGTACTGAAGATGAATATGAATGCTAATGAATTTGATGATGAATGGAGTACAAAATGAAGTTGTATATATACCAAATAAAGGGAGAGACATGCCTCTTCAAAGAGCATGTCGACCTTATTAAGAAATAAATCTTTTACTAAACAAGGAGTTGGCCTTCTCAAAATCGCACCTCATTATTTAATACGAGTCTCTTCATTAAATGCATATTAAATAATGTTTATCAAAGGAAGTGTCTCTTCATCAAATCGTATATAATAATTAAATAGACAACAGCTAGCATTTAATTATTATTTCCATGCGATCTAGGCTGGAAGGATTCACCTAAAGCTGCTACGAACTTCAACACTCCCTCTCAGCTAGGGAGGATACTTCCAGCTGCACAAGACATATCACCTCAACATGATGTCTACCACAATGGCTACAACCAAATGTGGAAAAGAAGAGTATCACCTCATTGTGATATTAGATATTGCCTCAACACGATATCAACCATAATGGCTACAACCATACTATGGTGTGTACAAGTGTTCATCACTTGCGTGATGTTGTCACCTCAACATGACTTTCACCATGGGTCTCCCAGAGGGTGAAACACAAGTACAAAATGTGTCATGGAGTCACACACATGACATCCACCATGACTCTCTCAAAGGGTGGAAACAAGGGCTTTCACCTCAAATCTCAAAGATAAATGCATTAACAAGGGATTTCACCTCGAACTTCTCTCACAGAGAAGAACTCATTAAACAGGCTCACTGATGTTGAGACTCTTTCTTAGTTAAGGTTGGATTCTCCACCATACCAAGCTTATCTCGAAAGTAAACAAACTTGATTCTGGAGAGAGGCTTGGTGACAATGTCTGTCGTCTACTCATTAGTGTTGATATACCTCAACTGTATAGCCTTCTGCAATACTATATCTCTAATATAATGGTACTTGATCTCAACATGCTTGGTTCTGTCATGAAACACAGGATTGACAGAAAGCTTCACGCTACTCTGATTATCACAATGAATGATAGTAGGCTCCATTGATTGTCCAAACAATCCTGCAAGGAGCTTACAAAGCCACACTGCTTCCCGAGCTGCCATACAAGCTACAATATACTCTGCCTCTGCTGTACTCAATGCTACAGATGACTGCTTCCTGCTACACCAAGATATCATAGCAGAACCCAAACTAAAGCAACAACCAGAGGTGCTCTTCCGATCTGTGACACACCCTGCCCAATCAAAATCAGTATAACCATGTAACTCCAAGTTCCGTGATCCGAAGAATACCCCAACCCATATCCACCAGAAGCACGCAAAGATCTCAGATATGTTTAGTCGCAACAGCATGAATCGCCTACCACATGAACCGACTAAGTGCACTCACAAAGATAACGTATATTTGGTCTAGTGTTAACTAGATACATCAAGGACCCAATCGGGCTTGTTCCAGATAAATGTAGGATCCACCAAATTCCGGAAAGGCTTAAAATTTCCCTTCATCACTTGCGTAGGTTGGTCTTGTTGGTGTAATGCTTTATCATCCACCTAACACTTCTAATAAATGTCCAAAGACACTTTATCCTCTCTTGAAAAACCACCGCGTATGCTAAGATTGCAAGAAGATCATATGGCGATTCCAAGGTTTCTTTAGTCGGGTCTCGACGTGTGGATAAGCTCAATGGCCGTTGTGATATGCTGGTAATAAACAAGGGGACTTACGTAAGAAGATCTTCACAAGTTGAGGACTTAGGGAATTTTACTAAAGGCTCTCTATTAGACCTTCAATGAATCTCAAAAAAATGGCAAAGGATAGGGGGTTTAGGGAGAATCTAGTTCATGCCTGGAACTCAAGAGACACAAGGATTCTAAGTGGAAGGGGAGTAAAACCACACTTTGTTTCACCTCTTGCAGGACAACATACGCAAAATGGGTGCAATCTTCAAGGGTTGTGAGAATAATTTTCAAACCTCGAATGAGGTTGAAGTTAAGCTTCCACAACTAAGAGCTCAGGCTAACTTTACGCATCGAATGCAAATCATCCATTCGAAGAAAGTATGAGCTACACTTCACCATTGAATCAATACAATCAATCTTTCATTCGATTAACCAACTCTCAAAGCAAATTCTATCTAATCTAACTTTAACTTTAATCTATGGTGGAAGATGATATGCAACCTCGCTTACTATTTGATAATAAGAAGTTATTCAAGGCAAATCATGCCCAAGAGCTTTTATTATTCAAAATAGTCTCAACGCAACAATTTCATATTCTGTCTCCACACAAATGAAAGTGAGAGAGCATCAGTTTATATAGAGCTTCAAAAATGAAATGAAGGGCCCAGATTAAAACAAGATTAACGGCCAAGATTATTACGCCAACCAAACCCCTAATTAGGTTTCCCCAAAATAACAAGAGTCATCTATCAGTAAACTATCGGTAGAGAGGCAGTTAAAGCTATATTCTAGGAGAGGCGTCCTTATCCTTCTGAGCAGTATTGCGTTCGACGAATCTGGACACTACTGCAATGACCTCCTCCATTGTGATAGGTGGCAGCATGCTGATCCGGAATTCAAGCTCATCCAAGTTCTCTGCACATTTGACAAAGGTATTCGCCCATTCTGCTTCCTGCTTCCTAAAGTCATCCGGATGGCCGAAAGACTTGTCACTCTCGCAAAATCCTTCCTTAGAAGTGGTCCAATAGTCGAGAAGAAAACTTCTTGAACCCTCCGTTTTAGCTCATCCAGCTGCATATCCTTTTCTTGGACAATCTTTTGATCAAACATTTCTGCAACTGTCATGTGAATTTTCTCTCGGATATCCTTTACCTACTCTTTGATTCTAAGTCCATCCACTTTTTCCCTCTCCAAAACTTCCCTACGTATAGTTACTGACCAAAACCAATGATTGAAATCATATGCTGCTCCTGCAGCAATCACCTTCCTGTCGACCAACTCCTCTCTTGGAGTGCTCTTCAATAGCATGAGGCATGGAATAAGCCTCTCTTGCATATTCGGAATACCTTCCCATGTTTCCGCCATATCCATAAGTCTAGAAAGAAAGCATGATGTTTGCCCATAAGCAAGCGCCAGTTTCTCCATGAACAATGCCGCTTCTGTGCCTTCACTTGCCATCTAGTCCTGAGCTTCCTTGGCCGTCACCATTTTGTACTCGACATCCTTGGTCACCTCCTGTGATGAATTGAGGAGAGGAGGAACAATCGCACTATCCTGATCAAGTGGCTGGGTCAAATGCTGGATATATTCCTTAAGACGTTCGACCTCCTTTTTATACTCCTTCTTCTTGGCTACTTCTTTCTCCAGCCTTGATGGTCGAGACGGAATTATCTAATTCCTCCACCTCTTAACCTTCGGTACAGCCAAGGTCAACAGCATAAGTGGCATATTCCCCGTGGGTGATCTCGGGGCTCCTCGCGGCTTGTCCACCATCTACACGCACATGTACGCAATCAATTACCTATCTCGCTCCTCCTAATGGTGGGAGAATCTCTTGGCGTACTTTGGATTGCACTCTGCTCCACCTTGTCAAGAAATCGCAATATCATCCTTCCCTTTGTGAGCTTCTACTAGTACCGATTTCACCTTTTCAATCGCCCACTGAATGGCTCTACTGCTCGATCCTCATCCTCTACCTCATCTCTTTCTTCATTCTGGAATATCCACAACCCTGAGAGCGTAAAATCATTCCCTCCTCGTCAGGGTGACAAGGGCTCTCATCACCTAGCCGAATAGGTTCATCATTCACTTCCTCGAATCAGAGGTTCAAGTATTTCTACCAAGGGACTCGCTTTATGTAGCCACCAACTCGGCCAATATTCTCGAGATGCCAACGAGAAGGTTCTCCCTTATGCCTCTTGGAAGCTGTGCTCTTACACTTGGACCATTTCCTTCCTTTCTCTCCCATCCACCAAGTCCCCGACTCCGATGCACCGGCATTAGAAGAATAGAGGATTCCTAATTTCAATAGATCATATGTGAGCTGATTCCTTTCTGTCTCAATTCTTGGGCATGATAGTCGACCCACCACTGAGAGTATTTAGTCACTGGCCTCATTAAGGTTGCCAGGTCTGCGTGCTCTGGTTTTGACCATTTCACTGGAGGAAGAGGTCGGCTTTCCTCGAAGCGTGGCTGGACGTGGTTCCCATCATCTTGTTACTGATCAGGCACCCGACAAAACTCAATTGCCCTCATGAAATCTAGTGGCATCCTGGACCACATTTTCCGCCTAACTTCATACTCATCGGCAGCATTTGCCCAGAAATCTTCCAGTTCCATCCTTTGCTTGTACTTTCTCCCTTCTACTGTCCGAATATTATGGTGTGGGTCAAAGTTGACCCTGGACTTGTAGGCTGTGAAAGGATACCATTGGATCTCCAATCTTGCACTCTCAGCTGCCTGTGCTGATGGACAATACTCCAGCATGTTCCCAATGAAAAATGGGAATGTGACAGATGCCTTCTTAGTTGGTCTCTAGATGTTCTGGTACTCCTCCAACTGTCTTAGGACCTCAAGCAATATCATCCGATTGGTCGGATAGATGGGCAATTTATAGGGATTTCTAGTAAATCCCTGGATCCTGACATAAGTAAATTTCGGGAACTGGATAAACTAGGATCCGTACTTACTGATAAGACTTTGCGCTTCATGGCTCAGCCTCTGATGTACCCCTCCTTGAAGTTTTCTGGTAATATGCATTAGGAAGGCATCATGCACCCTCCTGAAGTGAGTCTTCTCCTTCAATTGGAGCTGCGGGTAACAGTCGTAAGGCCTGAGTTCGTTCTCCCCGTTGCCAATTTTGCCCTTGCAAATCAATCCTGGATACTTGTATGATCTGGCCAACAGGTATACAACATACGAACTCATATGAAAAGACTTAGTCTCTTCGAGGTTGATCAATTGCTCGTGGAGGTTGTCACTTATCATCCGTGACTAGTTGAACATTTTGACACCAAAGGTGATCTCGTCTATGAAATAGTAGATCCAACTCTCGAAAAAGGCGCCTTGTGGGTTACCAACTATTCTATTCAGCATCAATACTATATCCCCAAAATCTTCCTTGAAGTCTGTTCGGCGAGGTCTCTTGGGCAACTTCTTGATTGAAGGCTTAGGCTTGTCCATCCACACCTTGTTAACTGTCGTGGCGCACAAATCTGGTTGACTGTCATACAACCTTTTGGCCTCTTCCTTGGTTTTATAGACCGTTCGTGAATGTTCCGGGATGTCGAAGGTTTCCTGGATTGCAACTTCGCCCAAGTGTGCTAAGACTCTTCCATCAGGTGCGATGATTTGTCTCCTCTGAGCGTCATAGTGGAGAGCACACTCCACCATCAACTCCGCACTATCCATTGCCGGTGGTAATCCAGCTGCCTGAAATATCCCGTTTCTGATTATCCGCTTGGCTATCGGTGTGGGAAGTCCCTTCTGCCCATACACTCTTTTCTTAAATTCATCAAAGTCGACGTGTCCGAGATCAGTGTCCACGACATTCTTCCATTTTGAAATGATCTTGGTCTCTCGCTGAGCACCCTTGCTGGCAAACTTAATTCTCAGCTTCTTTGATAGTTCGCCTATCGTGTTAGTCAACCTGCAGTCAAAAGATTAACATTAATACAAAAGACTTTTTCAAATAATTAACTCTCGTGCCTTGGATTCGAAAATTTACTTTCAGCTGGTTAAATAATTAAATTGTTGCGAAAAAGCAAGCTGAAAGTAATTTAGATGAAGTTGAAAATTTCGCTAGAGCTTCGTCAAGATGAAAGGACAAAAAAGAGATAGCAAATTCATTTGATTGGACGCCAAACCTCAGTGAAGAACTATTGGATGCAAATCAGATTTTAAAAATCTGATTTTTAGAAGAAGAAGTGCGCCCCTTTTCACAGAAGAATTTCAGCTTTCAATAAATCTCTTATCTTTTCCTGTGAAAAATTCTTCAGCATAACACTATTTCACCTTCTGGAAAATTCGACTTTGCCAATTGATCAACTAATTTGCCTGATAATTTCGAGAAAGATTAAATTTCTCTTCAGTGGTGTGAAAAAAATGAGTTGCTGAAACTCATTATAATGCTGAAGGATTGAATTCGTTTTAGCAACTGCCATCTTCTTTCTCGATTCTCGATTTGTTTTCATTTAATTAAACAGGCAAGTTTCCTTTTATTTTTCGACAAGAATCAGTCTCAAGCTTATCCGGGCAAATCTGACTGATCTTCAAAAATTTGATTTTTCACTTAATATTTATCTTTGATTTTTCCTATTTTTAAAAGAAAACATTAGATATTAAATTAAATTCGGCTTAATTTTAATTTGCCCCTCTGATTTTTATCTCTACTCATGCATTTCTTATTTTCTTCCACTCGTCTGCAAATTTGATTTTGTCCAGCATTTTAATTTCCGTTAGTTGAAAATAAATTATTAAAATATACAAAACGTTTTGACCATTCCAACCCGCTTGTTTTGACCCATGGTTATTTCATTTTCTCTTTATTTTCGGCTAAGAGGGTTTCCAATTTCTTATCCCACTTCGCCTAGCTGTCAAACTTGCTTATTCCATCACAAATGTTGTGCCGTGATCCCTATTTTTCTTGTCGGTATGTAATTCTTTCCTTATTGACCGAAATTTTATTTCTTCTCGCTAAAGTCAATTTTCGCTCACGGGACTTTTTCTCTAGGCAAAACTCTTGTCCTGATGTCTCATTGGGCTTAATTCCCTTTGACGCTTGACAAATTCTTCTTCCTTCTGGCCAAGGGCGATCCTTCCTTTCTCCTTGCCTTCTGCATTTTTCTCTGGCCAAAGTTGTCAATTTCTCAACATTTTCTCTAGATACCCACACTTAGGCAAATTTAATTTATTTTCCACCTTTGTGTTAGGCACACTTCGTTTTATTTCTTGCCATATCCCAATCTTCTTTAGCACTGTGTCCTCCCAAACTTGGCACTTAGCTTCTCAAAAACGTCATGATTCCTAGCCAAAATCTTCATTTTTCATCTTTTAGCCTCTATACTCAGGCAAATATTCAAAAAAAATTTCTTGGACTAGGCACCAACACTTAGCAAAAATCATTCTTTTCCCCTTCATGTGCTTAGGCAGACTTCCTTAACACCTTGGACAAGTATGGCGGACTTCTTTGACATCTTGCTAACCTCTTCCAAGTGTATGGCGGACTTCATAAGTCTTTTGGACAAGCATCTTGGATGTCCCTCTTTTCTAGGGCGGACTTCAAAGCTTCTTAGCATTTGTCTCAACATTTTATCTCTTTGAAAATGATTCTCCACCCTTTTAGGCTTTCACTCTTAGCAAAATTTCGAAATTCCCCTTGGGAGGCATCAATACTTAGTAAAAATTTTGATTTTTCCTTCTTCTACATGCCTAGGCGGACTTTGGATGGCATCTTCCAAGTGAAGGCGGACTTTAGAACCCTCTTGCACTTCCTTTCTTGTGGATGGCGGACTTTAGATGGGTCTAGGATATGCTTGGGCGGACTTTAGAACCTTTTGGCACTTCCTTTTGAAGGCATGGCGGACTTCATCAGCCTCTTCGACATTCCTCTTTGCTGCATGGCGGACTTTGGAGGATGCTAGGATGTTGAGGGCGGACTTCAAAGCTTCTTGGCACCTCTTCTTTTAATGCTGGGCGGACTTTCAAGCCCCTTGGCATGTGCATGGCGGACTTTGAAGAGTCCTAGGATATGCTCCCTCAAGGCTGGCGGACTTTCATGAGCTTCCAGACCTTCCTTCATCTTTCCTTCCCACATTTCAAGGGCCTTCCCCATGGTGAATTTCAGACTTGAACAAATTTTTCACAAATTTCATCTTTTAAGAGTTGATTTTCCATGATTTTGACCTTCAGATCTGATTAATTTCGAACTGATTTTCCAGAATTTGAATGTTTTTGGTCTGATTTTTCATGCTTTTTGAATTGTTTTTCCAGATTTTTCAATAATTTTTCAAATTTTCTCTTTGATTTTCTGAGTGATTTTTCGATTTTTTTGAACTTCTGAGTGCGTTTTTGGAACTCGGGACCTTTCTAAATATAGAAACTTTCCAAAAATAGAAACTTTCTAAAAATAGAAAAAGCAAACCCTAAAAAATAGGGACCTTGTTTGGTCTGAAAATGCCAAAAATCAAAAATCAAAAAAGAAAAATTTCCTAAAAAGTAGGAAGTCTCAGAATTGGCCGAATTCACAGGCGATCTTCGTTTCCTGGGCCTTCTGAGCGCTTCCATGACGTCTACGCACTGATTCAAGCATGAATTACTGACTTGGCTCGGGTAACTCTCGGCAAACTGACCTGAAACT
>VDFB02004298.1:0-22561 GCA_007258455.2 Sequoia sempervirens | reverse complement strand
CTCTATTTAATTCCTTTACTTCCTCCTTTTGACCTGGTTTCTGTTCAATTTTATCATGTTGCTTGTTTTCTGGCTTCTCTACAATTTCCTGTGTTGCCTTCTGATCTTTTATAAAAATTCCCCCAAGAACCCCATCTTGCTCATTTACTTTTCTATTTCTCAACCAGTATTGACTTTTGGCTTTCTCAACTGCAGCAACAGTGATCCTTTCTATTTCATCCTTAGTAAGTCTCCTCACATTGCATTTAGCAGGCGCTGCAACAGGATGTGGCTCTGTGTAATCTTCATCAGAATCATAAAAAATATGTTGTTCAACCATATGGACATTATACTTCTAATTGGAGACATCATATTCATAGCCTTCATCTTCTGAAGATGAGTTTCTTTCCTTAGCATGGCGAAAAACATTTGAAGTCAAATATACAGTGTGATCTTCTCCATTATTTTCCCTCAGCATTCCTTCTTCCTGCATCCTTTGAGCTACAACACAATAGTTTGGAGAATGTGGCTAATTACAAACTTCACAAAAATAATTATTACTCACCATGTAAGTTACCTTCTTGCTCAATGGATCAGGGGTCTCTCTGTTTCTGGGTCTGGCTGATATAGGTTTCCCATCTTTCCAGTCTGTATTGTAAGGCATATCATGCAGTCTTGGCCTTTCATTTCTGTTCTCATTTCTGTATGTATTCTCTTGTTTGTACTGATAATTATTGTTTTGCTGAGGAGGCCTCGGGTTGTCTCTCTTACTAATTATACTAGCAACCTTCCTATTATTTTCAATTGTCAATGCAATCTTCTGTGCTTCAGCCAGACCTCTTAGAAATCTATTTCTCAGTTCATACCCTGTTTTGGGATCAAATGCATTTAAATAAACACTTAAAGCTACAGAATCTGGCAACCTTGATCCAGGAGGTACCTTGGTCTGCAATTTGTTAAATTTTTGATTGAAATCATAAACTGAGTCATTTTGATTTTTCTGAATCCTCATCAGTTCATGAAGAGCTGCATCTGGTGCATTTAGATTTCCATACTACTCTAGGAATCGATTTTGGAACACTTGAAGAGAATTAATTGAATATGCTGGCAAGCTGTTAAACCAATCCCTAGAATCTTCAATAAGTGACATGATAAACAACTTCATGTGCAAGTCTTCATATGGCATACCTATATATTGAATGAACACATTGAAATTCCTTAGATGTTCTTCAGCAGTGACTGCATTGCTCCCTGTAAACTTGGGAACCAGACCTCTCCAACTGCTATCCATAGGGTAAGGGCATAGATGGAATCCTGCCAAATCAGACTGCCTGATCATTGCTGCATATTGGTGAGGGGGAGGGATAGGTGGATATTGATACTGATGCATAGGATTATTGTATTGTGCATTATGCTGAGGGATGTGATGCTGACCAGGAGGTGGATGAATATTCGCATGCTGTGTGGGAATATAAGGGGGATTACCTGGCTGCTTATAGTGATTCCCACCGTGATTGTAAAGAACGTTTTGTTGATTGGAGGGTCCTGCACCATGATCACCTTGCTTGTGAGGTGGAACATACTTCGAGCCACTAGTCGTTTGATCAACAATTTGGGCTTTCTGTAATTTAGCCTCCAACTCCTTTATTCTTTACTCTTGTTGTTCGAACTGTGCCTTTACTTCCTCCGAAAGCTCATGATAAGCAACCATATTTTGGTTATTCTTTATCTTCTGATCATATTCATGTTGAATTCTGAGTCGTTCAGGCTCAAGTCTAGCTTCAAACTCAGCCTGTTTCTTAGCTTCAAGCTCAGCTTGTTTCTGAGGATTATAAAATGGATTTATTTGCTCCTCAAGGGTACACAGTTCTGCACTTAAATAATCCTTCCATGTATCATAGCGATTTGCTTTGTCTCTACTTGTCAGATACATATCCTCATTTATCTTTTTTCCTTTATCAACATTGTCATCCTTATGAATCCACTTACTACTATTAGCAAGAGCCCCTGTATGACCTCCCCTGTATTGAGATCATCTTCCGTTCATGATAAACAGCTGCAAAATTTTGTCAGAGTCGCTACTCACTTTTATCAAAAATGAGAAAAATGTTTAATATTTCTTGTTCCCAGCGGAGTTTATTCAAGATTTTTGACTCTATGATTAAGGCCTTGATTCTGATTGTTCCCCACTAGAGTCGCCAATTTATTAGCTCTCAAAAATGCAGGTTTTAACCACAAAAGGTTGCCAAGCTTTCATAACGTTTTAGGGTAACAGAACAAGGTTTGAAACAATTATAAACCTTCTACTCTTTAGGTGCTGCAAAACCAAGGTGGGTGTACCTCTCTGAATAATGCAGACTTATCTTGCAATCAATCCTCTTACAACACTTGTTCACAATGGCAAATGGGAGTGCACAGATGAAATTCAATTTGAAAATAGTGACAATATTCTGCTCTAAGTCCTAAATACTCAATTAAAAGAAACTGAATGAATTTATAATGATGAAGTGCAGAGACTAGTGCCTTGTTGGGTATGTGGAGTCAAATGAGATCAAGATAAGCAACACTTTTTGGAGAAGACACAAATTATCTGGCATACGTTTTGCTTACAACTTGTATAAACATGCAATACGGTGACTACTAAGTTCTACTTCAATAATCCAAAATGAATTTCTCTGATTGTTGTGATCAATAAAAAGGATTTAATCTTTGCTTGAAAGAACCAGTTGATTAATCACACAACTACAGCAAATGCGTATCGATAAATTGAACATAAACTTGTTATGTCAATTTAAACAACCAGAAAAATCAATTGTGGAGACAACTTAGCAGCATTTTTCATTCCATTTTAACAGATAATTGACACCAGAGAAATGCAGCAACATCAATTGAATCTCATAAATACCTCCATTGTGAAAATCATGCAATAATAGCCTCTGATCTGATAGTTTTATTCTACTGTATCTATTCGTAGTGTATCGAAAATCTAATGTCTAGTCCCCAAATAACAATTACAACATGCTTATTTATACACCAGCATGAGAAAAATATCAAAATAAAATATTATGTCGGCCCTCCACAAGATTCGGGCTCAATTCAAGTCGGCTAGCAACGGTCTCCAAGCATTCAACATGTCGGCCACAAGACTTTGAAATTCTATTTTTATTAGTAGAACAGTCGGCCAAACACAATATATCATTCTGCCAAAGGAAATTCACTCGTTACCATCCCGCGTCCACTGTGTTCACAATCGCCATAACTCATCTAGGTCGGTAAGAGGTCACACAGACTGTAGAGTTATACCGATAGCCTTGATGCATTCTGGGTGTCGCTATAATATTCTGCATGTTACAGCGAAGACAAGAAGCATTCTCCGTTTCTCCTGTGTTTCGCTCAGACCCCGCGATGTCGATGAGACATCTCATAGACTAATCTTAGTTTTGTCGAGAGGGGCCCCTCGATACACTTTTCAATCGCCAAGACACAGATAGTTTCTTATCGATACACACCTTTTGTCCCGTTTACTGTCGTTGTAGCTTTCTGACATCGGGAAGACCTCTCGTAGACTTCACACTGCCTCATCGAAAACTCCAAGTTCACCTTGTGTCGCTGTGACCTAAGATATCTTTCACCGAAAGCCATCTTCCACTTGTCTTCGCTGAGACACATTAGATTTCTCATCGACAAAGTCCTTATGCCCTATGCATATCGCTATAGCTTCCAACCTTTGGGGTGACCTCTTGTAGATTGTCCCATACTTCACCGAAGATCTTCATACATTTTGAATGTCGCCGAGAAAAGTTCACACTCTTGCCGATAAGATCCTTCATCGCTTTCCATCAGCGAGACCGCAGGTCACTCGCCGAGACCTTACGACGATCGCCCAACTCATACCGAAGCATCCCTTGTTAAAAACATCTTCACCAAGACAAGATGAAATCATTGAGAGCTTCCACCGAGGATCATACCTACACCGATGTGTTATATCTTTCCACCACCATTTGGCAAGAAAGAAAAGCTTCGCTGAGACATAATGCCGAAACCTCCAAGCCTTTGCCGAAAGGAAACCACAGTGCACTTGTCGCCGAGGCATCATAACATCGGTAAGACGTTAGCCCGACCATAAAGACATATGCTGATAACCGTCAGCAGAGGAAAACTCCAATCGCCAAAATAAGAGAAACGTCTTGCCGATAGGCAACAGACGTTTGCTAGCAGAAAAACGGATCGGAGAGACCCAAATGCTGTCACACCGAAACACTTAAAACAAAAGATATTAGCAAAAAAACACAGTGGGTCGGGGAGACAATGGGAGACCTATGTTGATATGGACCCAGACATGAAAAATGCACAACACGATCGTTACAATGGGACAATATGGCAAATTAAGTGAGAAATGCACACACTAGGATCAAATCTGGAAATTTATGAATAAAAAACATATGTAAAAACACCAGATTTATACAGTTCCAACACCAGGAATCAAACCATAAGAGGGCTTTAGATCCCTTATTGTAGATCCAAAAAAAACCCTCCTTAATCAACTTAGCCCCTTTTTTAAGAGTATCCTAGATCATAGACCCTTTTCCTTGGAGACAATATCGAGGAACATCATTAGGGTCCACCTCACCAAGGTACTTAAGATTGAAAATTCTAGCCCAATTCTGATCCTAGCAAGTACACCAGCACTGGTATAGCTTTGCAGCTAAAGCCTGACCCATCAAACTAGCAGACTTGAGACCAAGACCCCCCTCTTGTTTAGGTCTACACACAGATTCCCACTTCACCAAACTCCACTTAGAATTAAGAAGATTACCCGCCCAAAGGAATTGATGAGCGAGGGCATCAAACTCCTTAACAAAATTGGCAGGAGCCACTTGCACAAAACATTGGTAAATAGGAAGAGACTGAACCACGGATTTTAGTAGAACCACACGACCCACTGAAGACAACCACCTGTGAGTCCAATGACTAACCCTCCTGCGGAATTTATCCAACACATCTTGCCAAATCTCTTTTGGTTGAGGCCCATCGTGAGGGAAATCCCTAGATAAACTAGAGGGCGAGTGCCAATTTGAAATCGAAGAATCTGAGCAATCGTTGCCTGAATAAGCCAAGTATTGAAAAAGTAAATAGAGGACTTGTGATCATTAATCTTTTGACCTGAGGCAGCCAAATAAGTATCCAAAGCCTTCCTGAAATTCATAGCTTCATTTATTTTGGCCACCCCCATTAAAGCCGTATCATCAACAAATTGAAGATGGGATCGAGATGGCAATATGTTACCCCAACGCCACCCCTAAATCCATCCATTGCAGACATAGGACTTGATAAACCTCCCTAGCCCCTCAGCCATAATGATGAACAAAAAAGGGGACAACAGGTCCCTCTGTCGAAGACCCCTAGAGGCTCCAAATAACGTTGAAGGTTCTCCATTGATAAGCAGCGAAAAGGAAGTAGAAGTCACATAGCTCAATATCTAGTCAACCCATTCTCTACCAAAACCAAAAGCTAAGAGAACCTTCTGCAAGAAGGCCCATTTGACTCTATCATAGGTTTTTGCCATATCGAGCTTGATAAACATAACCTTCTCCTTAGAGACTTCCATAGAATGAATAGCCTTAGTAGCAATAACAACCCCATCCATAATTTGTCTACCTACCACAAATCCCCCTTGCTCATTGGAAATCAAAGAATTGAGCCAAGGCTTTAGTCTTTCCGCAATCAGCTTAGTAATGATCTTATAAACCACATTACAAAGGGAAATGGGGCGAAACTAATTCAAGGAACAAGCCCCTTCCTTTTTCGAAATAAGAGCTAGAAAAGTGGAGTTCATGGCATTCAACATTTCTTTATTCCTTTGAAATTCCTTAACAACCTCCAAGAGATCCTCCTTGACAATATCCCAAAAGACTTGATAAAATTTAGTAGGAAAACCATCAAGGCCAAGGGCTTTACCTTTTTTCATTTGAAACACAATAGTCTCCAGTTCTTGCAAGATGGGTCGTAAAAGAGCCTCGTTCATCTCACGAGACACCAAAGAAGGAATACAAGCCAAAATAGAATTTTCTTCAACACACGTAGGGGGAGAATCCTTAGTAAAAAGAGTTGCAAAGAAATGAGCAACCTCCTGGGGAAAGTTAGCTTGAGAAGAAAGCCGAACTCCCTCAAAAGAAACAAGAGAACTTATAAGATTACCATTTCTCCTAACAACAACAGAGTGGTGAAAGAAGGTAGTATTTCTGTCTCCCTCTTGAAGCCAATCAATACGAGACTTTTGCTTCCAAAAAATCTCCTCCCTTAGCTCCCATTCATCAAGAGCCTTAGTTGCCCTAGCCTCTTCGCTACACAGCTCAACTATAAGACCAAGATCTTGAATCTAGCAAGTGATAGAATCCAAATGAACTTGACCTGACAACTTATTCTGGTGAAGATTCCCAAAACACTGCATATTCCACTTCTTGAGTCTATATTTCACAAATTGCAATCTCTTGACAAAGGTATACATAACTGTACCAAAAGTAGGTTTCCCCATACTCCACCAATCAATCATCAAATCATGGAGAGAAGGATCACGTAGCCACATGAGTTGGAACTTGAAAGAGGGATTTTTATGGGCTTTGAACGGAACAATAGAAAGTTTAATCAGCCAATGATTCGAACCTCGCCAATCCATAATCTCAGAGCTAGTAGACCAACTATTCGCAACCCAAAAATAGGAGACAAGAAACCTGTCTAGTCTCTCGGAAATAGTAGCATCACCACACCTTCGATTATTCCAAGTGAAGATGGCATTATTAGGTTTCACATCAATAAGATTTAGACTAGCCATGTTGTCTATAAGAAGTAATGCAGCAGGGTCTAGCCTGGCAATACCCACTCTCTTCTCCTCTAAACAAGAAACAACATTAAAATCTCAAGCCATAATCCAAGGATGCCAAGGAAAAAGTGAGCGGACATAACTAAGATGAGTCCAAAGTTGGGACTTACCCATCAGATCAATGGGAGCATAGATATTAGTGAAAAGACAAGATTCACCAGATTCAAGACTAGAAGCAATCATAGAGATAGAAGAGCGACTCACGATCCAGTATCGAGGAACAACCTTTCTTGGATCCCACAAACAAGCCACACCTCCGGAGCTACCAAAAGCACCCACACACTAACAACACCCACAAGGCCAAACACTAGAGGCTCTATTCAACATACCATCCACTGATAACTTAGTTTCCTGAATAAAGACAATATCAGGAGAGTGACAACCAATCATTTCCCGAACAACCTTTTGTCTAGGGGTGCTATTCAAACCCCTTACATTCCATGAAATAACAATCTTTTCTGGGGGTGGGAATAATGAGAGTCCAGGGTTTTCACCAACCCAGATTCCACCAGAGTCTCACCCAACAACTTAACCTTCTCAATGTCTTTCTTGCGACCTACCTTAGAAGCTTTCTCAGGTGGCCCTTTTTTAAGGGGCTTTTGTTGCAGCCCCAAGGCTTGAATTGCCCCTAGGTTTCTTTGAGTCCAAAGTCTTATCCACCTATGAGGGAGAATAAACAACCATAGCTCTATCATCCTTTGAAATCGAAGATCCACCAAGATTGGAGGCATCCTGCTTCTGGAGAGGATCATTCATTTCCATCTGACTAACCTCCAACTGATCATCTTGCAAGATCACCTTGGCCAAGTTTTGATTCCCAATTACTTCCTCCTCTTGAAGATCATTTCTAATGAGCCAAAACTAGGAGGAATCCCAACTGGAAGACCCTCTTCTTGAACCAAGTCATCCAAACCATCAAACTGATTAAAGGTCTCATCATTTTGTCTATCCTTGAAAGTTCTCTTTTGACCCCTCCCCTTATTACGAGGCTTAATAGGAACAAAGCCCTCCTTATCAGCAACCCTCTCCACCATAGGGGCCTTCCCATTATCATTCTTAGGAGTAGTCTTATTAGCTATAGCAGTTGCCTAATTAAACTGAGGGCATCTCCTTTGCAAATGCCCATATTCATGACAAACACGACAACAAAAAAGAGAGTTTCATAAGCAAGTTGTTGAATCCATGAAGAGGATCACAACACAAACTTCTATAGAATCAGGCAAAGGAATGTTTAAATCAACTTCAACACAAATACGAGCATAAGAGATTACCTTCTTATCCAAAGTTTGCTAGGCAGGCCCAACTGGTTATTGTAGCAGACGAGCTATCATATGCAAAATATTGCTTCTCTAGAATTCCAATGGAAGCCGAGGCAGATGAACCCAAATTGGCACCCGTGAAGGGAGTTCTTCAACCGAGTTGAAATCCTCACACCAAGGTTTGATGAAGAGCCCAATCTGATTGAAGAAATATGGGCCACCTTCAAAAGCTTTATTCCTATCTACCATGCATGAAAAGACAACCAAAAAATAGCTATTGGCTGCCAACATTATCTTGATATCTCCTTCAGGACTCCAAACCCGATGAATCCAAGCTTCCAATGCCAGCAAGGCAAGGCATAAACCCAAGAATTTACAAATTAAAGCATGATTGCTCAAATATGTAACATCCTCCGCAATAGAATCCGGTTGAATCACCAAGATAGGATGATCCTCGCTTGGTTCCAAGCACCCATTCACTTTTTTAATCCTGGGAAAACCCCCTTTTGAAGAAGGCCCTTCTCCATTTGAATTTCTTTTAAAAATCTCCATAGCCAAAGAATACAATGACAAAGGATCAACCAAATCCTTATTAGAGGAATAGAGCCCCATGTTGAACACCGTTCAAAATCAGAAATTAGCAGGAAGAAATGCACTAAACCAAAATAAATGGCCACCACCCACCACACCAAGAAAACATAGTAGAGAGAAGAGAAGAATCACCGCCTACAAAAAGCCTGAACCCTCAAAGCGCCCACACAAAACACAGGAAAGGGATAAACCCTCAGCCAGTCGCACACAATAGTAAAAGGAAAAACTACAAGAAAATGAAAGAAACCCCCCCAGAGAATAGCACACACCCCCCACCACCAAGCAGCACCGATCCAAGCACCAAAACACGCATGCATGAGAGGGATCGGCCATGCACCACAACCTCACAGGTCGCGGGCAGCCTCACCCGCATACCACAGACCGAGTGCCATCCTCTCCCAAGAAGAAATCTATTTTTAATATTATTTTATATGTAATAAATTATTTATATTTATATTTATTATTTATTATATATAAGAAAATATATTACATCATATATATTTTTAGTATATATAGTATTTACTAGTTTTTATATACTATTAATATTACTTAATTTCATAAGGTGAATTTAATCCGAATTTTTTACTTTTCGAATGTTTTCCTTGTCGAACTTCATCCGAATTTCAATGTTGCCGAACTTGAATTCGAATTCGAACCTTGTGACTTAGGTTGTGTATATGGTGAATGGTTATAATTGTGTAAGTGTGTGTGTACTTTCAACTAGATGTGTGATTAAAAGGAACATTTGGCATGTTCAAATCTTAATGTGATAAATGAATGTGCTGGAAAATGTGAACTTAACGTGTGCTATCTTTTTAATCTTCAAGAAAAAGGTATCTTTTCCCTAATTTGTATGAGGAACTTTAAGGGAAGGAATTAAACCTCGGTTGGATTTAAAATTATCAAAACTTTCGTGTTATAAGTTTAAAGGAAAATATGTATATGTGTGTGCTTTCATAAATTCTGAATTTAAAGAAATACTTAGTTTTTTTTAATTGATCTATAATAATATTCATATTAACAAGATGTTTATATTTATAAATTATATATAAATAGGTAAGTTAATCATTAATTATTGATTAAATGTTAGAATGATTTATTCTTATACTTAAACATGCATCTATAACATATAATATACAATTATAAGCAATGGTCTAGAACAAAGAAATTTGATAAACAAAATATTTATATGCTTAAATTAAAAGTTAATAAGCTAAAAAGTTAGAATTTAAAGAAAAGAAATATATATATATATATATATATATATAAAGTGTATGTTGGGGCCGACCTATGGTAGGCTTGCTCAGGCCATCATGGATGGCTTGGGGGTGCCCATGGGGGCCTCGATCCCCATGGGAGATTCCCCCCAAA
This sequence comes from Sequoia sempervirens, assembly GCA_007258455.2. Taxonomy (NCBI): domain Eukaryota; kingdom Viridiplantae; phylum Streptophyta; class Pinopsida; order Cupressales; family Cupressaceae; genus Sequoia; species Sequoia sempervirens. Next base: position 12,481 of record VDFB02004298.1, on the reverse strand, counting down.
CAGAATTTAAGTTGATGCTTGTTTTTAGATAAAACCGCCATATGCATAGATTTATGCCATTGTTCATAACCGATGAACCTTGTTTATACCTCTGCTCTGGTTTTTGAATATGTGCAGATCTGGTTAAGGAAAATAAATATAAGGGTATATACATATATGAATATATAAAATCTGTCAAACATTAATGTGGCTTCAGATCTGGAGTAATTCTCCCCTGTAGTAAACCATAGGTCAAAAAATTGACAAATATTTAAATCTGAGAAGGCAATCAAGAAATGGAAAAACGGAACTCCAATCTGGTATGCAAATGGGAAGCAAGAAATATGAGGGCAGCGTACAAAGGGAAATTCAGGTGGTTGCAAGGTCTGGAACAAGTTTTGAAAACAATGGATCTGCAATAAATCGGGAATGAAAACTAGAAGAACAATAAACAATCAATTTGGCAATTGCAGGTAATTTCTAGAATGCCGACAGTGGGAGGGATCACAACTTTGGGAGAAGGAAGCAGTTAAGGGATTGCTTATAAGTTTGAAATCAGTTTCTATAAATCTGGAAAAATAGGGGCACTATCTCCTTCCATTTAACCCTCAAAATCAAGAGTTGAATAGGGGAAATAAATCTGAAACAAAGAAGCATTGAAAAAACTTAAATAGGAAAACCATTTGAAAGTTCAATAGTATGGACTAAAAGAGATCTCTGGTAAAATTGTATTCTCTCCACATTCTGTACATTGACCTGCTGAAAATAGATAAATAAGAGATTGAATGAAGGAATTGCAAGGTTTATGAAATCTACAAACCTTTGGAAGATATTGGAAGAATAAACCTGGAAATCTTATAATGAAACTAGTTAGTTTTGAGGAGTAACTGTTGTTTGCAAAATAATAAATTAATCAAGAGTTAATTTAAATAAAATAGATTTGTTATTTAGAGGAACTCCATTTGATTTTTATAATTGATTCAATTTCTTTTTAGGGGAAATTCAAGAACAAAAGAAAATCAATTCAATCTAGTAGTCCATAATTTCATTGTAACACTAGTAGTGAATGCAATTCCACATAAATAAAAATGTGTTTGAACTTTTCTTTAAAATTAATAATTGTGGGAAAAAAGAAATTAAGAAATACAATAATATTTTAATTTATATTTAATGTAAACATAAATCATTGGTAGTTAAAAAATTAATTTGCGATATTTAATGTGTAAAGTTCAATTTTTAATTTAAGGGTAGCAATAACGTCCTTTGGGATTAAGGTCGCCAAACTTGTTGTCATGAACCTTTTCTAAAGATTTGAATAGTTGTCCTTACGTAATGGTTACATTTGAATATGGTGTTTTTTTTAGTTGCTTATTTTCATGGGATAATGATGTAGATATATAGAATCCTAATTACTTAATTAGCATGATTTTTAGTACTATTGTAAAGAAGATGTCAAGGGGGTAATGAGCATCTTATCAACTGATGATACAAATGTTGTGATTTTCAATCACAATAATATCTTCATTAGTTAGAGATTTATATAATATCAATATTATTAATACTAAATATAGGAGTAACGTCAAAAATTGAATTGTTAGAGTTTACAAGTGGTGGGTGAATTTTTTTTGATAAGTGAAATCTACAGCTGCTGAAATAGCAATAATAGTAAATTTAAATGTTGCTATGAATAATAATGTTAAGTAAAGTTAGAATTATATATGAAAGATAATATTAATAGATATTATGAGTAGCATTAACTTGGTACTAATGAGGAAAGGTTTTGAGAAGTAAAATATTAATGTTGAGTGTTAAAGGTAGTATTAATATAATCATTAGTTATCAAGAAATCAAGGGCATTGACATTAGTAACATTAGTGATTATAAATATTAAACTAAATATTAAAAAGTAATGGAAATCATGACACTAAAATTATGGTGATTAGGGATATTTAATGTTTATTTTCTCATCAGTATGTTGTTATGTTCATGTGTGGTTGCCAAACAAAGAGTACCATGTCAAGTCAAAAACTCCTCTTAAACCCTTGATGTTTTAGGTAGTGGCCAATCTTTGACAATGAGATCTTCTTTGGGTCAACTTTAACACCCTCATGCAATACATGTCCTAGTACTCCACTTCTTTTACTCTAAATCCACATCTGGATCTTTTGCATGGAGTTGATTGTCTTCTAAAACTTGCAATACCTTCTCTACATGTTACAAATGTTCCTCCCATGACTTAATAAGGATTAGGATGTCATCACAAATGATCAAAATAGATTTCCAAAATCAATCGATGGAATATGGAATTCATAAGACTCTGAAAGATGGGGTATTAATAAGATCAAAGGACATAACTAAGAATTCATAATGTCCCTCACGGGTCTTGAATGCCATCTTATGGATATCCTCCCCCTTTAATTCGTATTTGATCCAAAAATAAATCTAAATTAGTGAAGAAAACCAAACCATTTAGCTCATCTAGTAATTCATCAATAACAAGAATAGGAAACTTATTCTTGAGAGTGAGCTTGTTAAGTTCCTTGTAATTTGGACACATTTTGCATGAATCGTCCTTCTCATTAACCATGACAACCACCAAAAAAGGAAAGGTAAGGAAAGGTCATTTTATAGTCCACAATACCAAGTGGTCTATTTTTGGGTCTACAAATGGCTTATAGTATATGGGGCTCCTTGTACTCCCAATATGAGGGAGGCACCTAACTCATGATCCACAATACAAGGTACATACATACCTTACCCCCTATTGGATTTCAGTTGTGACCTCTCTTTCAAGAGTACAAGTTCTCCACCACTATACCAATGAATAAGTGCTTTAACTCTAAAATTTCCTTGACCAAATTTTCAATTTCAAATGTTTGTTTATAAGGGTAGGAGTAGGGTTTGATGTTTGGTAGAGTAATTCTTGTACTCAATTTGATGCCATAGTCATGACCTCTAACTAGGGGTAGGCCCTTGGGTTCTTGAAAATCAGGTAACAATGACATTGAATAATCTATTGAAAGTTTGAAACTCTAGTGGAATCTAAGTTTTCACATCCAATGCTTCTAAGAAATGAAGTTGTACCACTATGCTTTAAGATTCTTTTTGGAGCAATTTTTCCATCCCATGAGAGCTGATAGTTTCGTTTGGTGGTGATTCCATCCAGACAAGTTTGTAACTTTGTTTGTTTGTACTAAAAGTCATGAATAAGTCCTGAAAATTGAAGGACACTGTTCCAGTAGTTTGAGTCATTGTAATTCCAAAAATACACCTGCTCCCCCAATTGGGATAGCAAACATATCTGAAATCAGCTGATAGTCCCCCATTGAGAGTTTGATATGATGAAATTTACCACCACAAGAAGGTTCCTACCCATCAGCTATCATGACCTAAAATTGGAGATTGGATAGACAAAATAGTTGATTTTATTAGCTAGTCTTTTGTCAATGAAGTTTTGTACTACTAGTATTGACCAAAAGGTATAAGTAAACAAGTGACAAGATATCTATTAAACTGCATGGCAGAAAAATGTCTATGTTAAATAGTAATTCTTGACATTATTTGTGGGTTGTTTTCTTTATGGAGATATTTCAATGTCTATTAAAAAAATCAGTTCACAAAAAAGTAATGTGGGTTGATTTTTGTTTTGGACCTGGTCTGTTGGCAAGGAAAAAAATTGAGGGTGCTGTTTACTCTCCTATCCGATAAAATGAATACTTGAAATGATGAACAAAATTAATAATGCATCAAATGGAGTAAAATTATATCTTTATTTGCACATGAAGTTATCAACTGAGTAGACTAGAGATGGTCAGCCAAGGATCATAGTCGATCCAACTAGATCATACTGCTTTCCTTGACAATACAAAATCTATTTAAAGTACTTGACAGTTGCCAAGAGTAACACAACTGTCAACTAACTCTTATAACTACCCGAAGTTGACAAACAATTAATACATAGTCAGATAAAACATATTATCAAAACATAATAATAGGCATTGTACACTAACTATAGGCCATTTTAAACTATCAGTCCAAAATTGGCCAAAAGACAATCTTATGGGCTGATTTCTGTTTTTAGTTTGATATTAGGACCAATTGTTTATATTTAGTAATGCAAACCTAGCCTACATACATAACAGTGGTTTCCATATTTGTGATATTTGTTGACTGACATTACTGGTAGAATCCGTACTATTTTTTATTATTTTTTTGAATTGTAAATATGTGGGTCTATTTAAGGGCCTCCTCCTATACCAAGATACAGATACATACAGCTATATATATATATATAACAAAATCCTGTACAAACTAAACACAACACAGATACACAAGGGTGACAAGTCAGAACCAGAAACATTAGAATCTAAAAGCATGAATCAACACCAACCTAATTAGGTATTCTTATGACCATTGCATTCCTTTTCTGTTGCCTATTGAGTTTCTGGCACTTTAGCCCTTTGTGCAACTTACCAAACTATCAGTTAACCTACCTTTTTAAACATGGTTTAACCTTTGCTGCTTCTCTCTTACAAATTTCATGGTATCTCACTTCTGCCTAAACCTCAGCCTACTTGTGTATCACAGCTAGCAAACTCCATAAATAGTCTAATTTTTTTTTTCTCATCCTCGTGACAGTAATGTGGTTTCACGACATTTCAAAACCTCTATGATAAGCTTTCCTCCAATATCCCAGGAGAGGTGGCCAACACAAAAACACCATGCATATTGCAGAATACAAATGCCAAATATTATATTTGTTCCACTTCTACAGCATCATACTTCTGCAACAAGGGCAATTTCTTGCATCAATTCAATTTTGTAGTTGCATCTTAGCAGCATCCCAAATGTGTATACCTTGTGCATCTTTGCACCTATATCTTAACTCTTCCTTATTATGATGTCCTCCTTGGCCACTTAGAAAACCCAACCACCATTCAACCCTACAACATGTACAATTCCTCTCTTCACCTAAACTGAATCCATCTTTAACACATATTCTATTGCACTCAGTTCTCAGACTCTTCTGCATACAAATGCCTCTACAACACAATAATCATCTAGCCATCTATTGGTATACTTGTTTTCCATATCAATGGTAATAGTGAAATTCTGCATTTTCCTCCTCAGTGGAAAATCATAAATCAACACCAACTTAGTTATGCATTCTTATGACCATTGCATTCCTTCTCTGTTGCCTATTAAGCTTCTTGCACTTTAACCCTTTATGCAACTTACAAAACTATTGGTTAACCTACCTTCTTAAACCTCTCTATATTTTGACTTAATGTTTTAATCGTACTGCTACTTCTTACAAATTTCATGGTAATCCTGCCTAAACCTTCATTCCTCTTTTCCACAAATCGCAACCTATTTGTATTTTTCCACTCGTGAACCCCATAAATAGTCTAATTTTTGCCAAACTTTCTTCTAATATACCAGCAAAGGTGGTCAACCCAACAACACCATATGCATAACAGGATACAAGGATTAGATTTGTTCCGCTTTTACAGCATCATACTTCTGCAACAAGGGGATCTCCTTGCATCATTGCAATTTGGCATTTGCATCTTGAAGCATCCCAAATACCAGTGCCTTGAGCACCTTTGCAACCATATCTTAACTCTTACTTGTTATGTTGTCGCTCCTGGTCACTCAATACACCCAAACCATCATTCATCCCTACAACCTGCCTAACTTCTCTCTCAACCTAAAATGAATCCGTCTTTAGTATTTTTTCCACATCAGACCCTTCTATGTACAAATGCCTCGGCAAAGCAATAATCATCTAGCTGTCCATTGGGATACTTGTTTTCCATATCAATAATGATGGTGAAATTACAGATCTTCCTCATGGGAAAATCATAAATCTATCCCTCCAAAGTCTACTAATAATAAATATATTATTTGAACAATTTGTCCACCACAATGCACTCTCTAGATCTTTGTCTTCATGTCATTTTTTGGGATGCTATTAGAGAGCTCACATGTAATGCTCATATGACAGATGGTCAGAAAAATATTAGTCTAAATAATTTTCCAGAAAAGAGAGAAGTTTTAGGGCAAGATATAAAGAAAGGAGAAAAAAAATCGTACAAAATCACATGTAACAATTCTCCTCCTCAACTTGAACAATGATTTACATCCCTGTATTCAAACTTAAAACATTCAACAATCCAAGATGGATTCTCCTATCTGCTATGGTGTGAGCAACCGAAGTCTAGTATTATGTACCAGATTAGAGCATGTAAAACATAGTCAAGTCTCCTAGTGGACCAATCAATAATTATGTTTACCTAACAGAAAGGGGCAGGTGGCTATCTTCAAAATGCTTGATAAAGAAACGCCCATTGGAGCCAATTCACCTTCCATAATTACCCTTCTCTAGGGAGAGTAAAGGTGTTAGTGTATATAATGACTTTATATATCTAGTTAGGATATCACTTTTCTAGGATTGACCTATACACACTAAATTTAAGTTTACTTATATTATTTCATATTTTTTTCTCACTTCATATGGTTGAGACATGTGTCCTCATCACTTGAAACACTCATTGCATGCATACTTGTCACTTGCTCACACACTTGTCAAGTGAGCTCACATGTGTTGCACCTTTGAAGGGGTAGCTAGTCATTTAGTCCTACCTTATTACCTCCTCTTCTTTGCTTATATGAGCAAGGCTCTCATTGTACTTTATACATCATTTTTCTTGTAGCTTCTTTTAGAGAACTTCTTAATGCAATTTTGTCATATTGACATTTGCGTCTTTTGGAATCGTTGGTTTTCTTTTATGCATTTGCAATTTGTAGCTTAGAATCTGTCATGCCCAAAAATTTTACATGAGAACATGTAGCACAACCAACAATTTTTTTGTTTAAAATCATTAATTAAGTTAATTATCTCACTAAATGTTTAGGATGTAACAAAATCTCATACTTTAACCTTGCTAGCCACATAAGTATTACTATACCCTAACAAGGGCTAGATGTATGCCAATAGTCTTATCACTATGATTGACACTACATTTGTAATCACTTTAGGTCCTAGCTTATCCTATGTATATGGGTATCCTTGATTGCCTTGACAAATGTACGATTTCCTTTTTCATTCAAAAGCTTAAATGCATGAGCATGAAGTTCAATTGTAATTTAGTTTACTTATAAATTTTGTTACCATTCTATTCTCTTATAAAAATAATCCATTAAGGGAATGGAATGGTAACAAAATTTATAAGTAAACTAAATTACAATTGAACTTCATGCTCATGCATTTAATCTTTTGAATGAAAAAGGAAATTGGACATTTGTCAAGGCAATCAAGGATACCCATATACATAGGATAAGTTAGGACCTAAGGTGATTATGAATGTAGTGTTAATCATAGTGATAAGACTATTGGCATACATCTAGCACTTGTTAGGGTATAGTAATACTTATGTGGCTAGCAAGGTTAAAGTATGAGATTTTGTTACACCCTAAACATTTAGTGAGATAATTAACCTAATTAATGATTTTAAACAAAAAATTGTTGGTTGTGTTACATGTTCTCATGTAAAAAATTAGGGCATGACATAATCTCTCTTAAAAAGTTTCTAGTTATTTATCTATTTTGATATTTCTAACATGGTATCAGAGAGAATTTTGAGAGTTTTTGATGAGGTAAAAATAACCTTATAACTATACTAAGCCAATTACCCTTCCTTGTTTGTCCCAAGTCATTTTCACCCTGCCAATTATTTATCTTTAGGATTAGTAATTGCTTACTTTTCATGAAAAAATGAATAATCTTTATTTCTTGAAATTGATTGAAATAAGCTAACCAGTGCTAACATAATGGTATAGTTTTTAAGTATTGTACATGTCATTATGCACGGTCATTCATTATGCTCAGCCAAGTAGATCTTGAAGCCGACTTCAATGCAGTTGAAGACAAGCGTCAAAAGTCCAGGCGTCAGAATTTAGGAAGTGCATGGTGGACCGAGTCTTTTAAATGTTTTTTGTTATTTCGTTTAAAAACTTTATGGCTCACTCCAAGTCTTTTTAATGCTTTGTGTTATGGACCTAAGTCTGTTAGTTAGTTGAATTCTATTGAAGACTTTTTCAATGGTGATCTTCACCATCTGAATTATAGGATTATGTTACCATTTTTTGTATAAATATGTAACCGTCAAAAATAATGATATTGGATATCGTTATGCTATCATAATGTGCTCTTAAACTATGTTTTCTAAGTTATACTTTTGATATGAATAAAATAAGACTTTCCTCTCTCATTATGAGTGATTAGTATATTGTGTGATGGTATCTTGGATGAATTGATCTTGAAGAAGTAGAAATTCATGTGATCTGAGTTCAGGGTAGGAGTATCGAGAGTTGACCACTCGAGGGAATCATAGAATAGATAGATAAGTATCTTTGTTTTTAATTCTATTATCTTCATTTTGTATGGTAAATGTGAATAATTGTTGTTTGTATGTGTTGAGCTTTGTTACTTTTTCTTGCAGATTGTAGTTTGAGTTTATAATCTTAGCTTTCTTTTCTTGAATTTCCCGAGCACCCACTTTGGTCATTAGTTGTAGGTTGTTAAGTTTGTTATATGTTGATAGTTAGATGTTAGTTAATAGTTGTTATAGTTTCATTACAAGCATTTCCTTTTCAACAATTTTTACATGCTTTCTAGTTTAATCATTTCTATGCTTTCGAGCTTAATCGTTTTATGCTTTCTAGCCTAATAATTTCCTACTTTCTAGTTCAGATTATTTCTACGCTTTCTAGTTTAATGGCCTTTAGTTAAGTTTTATTTACAACTATTCCAAACTTTTAAAAAGGATGAGAGAGTTAGTCGAGATGTTTCCTATTGCAAATAGCTTCCAAACACTACTCAGTCGATACATTTGATGCATTTTTCAACTAAAGTGAGGACCTAACGTTGGACAACCTGCCAGTTTTGAGTTAATAAATTCTTAATTAAGATAATAAAGTTTTCTATGTGACCTTGTAAATTCTTGTATGGTCTTCTCTTGTGTTTTGAATGATATGAAGAACTAAAAAGGAATTATGAAGATTTGTTAACCTTGTATTTGCATATATGTTTTTGGTGAGACTTGGTGATTATAGAATTTTTGGTTATACTGACAATATTTTTGACTAATCTAATGCATTTGAAAGGCTCAAGTCAAGTTTGACTTTCGTTTCATTTGATTAGGCCACAATATGACACAATAGTGAACAAGGGTTTGAAGCACAAATTTGGTGAACAAATTTCAAAAAGATCACTTATAGGAAAAAATATCCTTTCCATTGAGTCTTAAGGGTCAAACACATGAATTTTGATATGAAATTCATCTACTTTCAATGTTGGGAGCATTTGAGGCTAAAAAGGATTATCCAACAGGTCGTACAACCCCTAGCACACAATCTAAGGGAGTACGACTTGCAAAAAATCAATAAAAAATTATTTTGAGCACTTAGTGCTCAATGTATAACACTTAGCACTCAATGCTCAAGCACTATTGCTAAATCCATCACCTATGCATTGCACCCAATAGTTAAGCACCCAACACTTAAGGTTGCCTATAAGACAATAATTGTAGTAGAATTTGTTAGTGGCTCCACTCCCAACCATGATAGAAGATCAAACAATAGTCCTACCAACCTCTAAACTACTGACCTTAGTCACCCAAAAGCTTAGATCTAGCATCGCCCAATGGCCATCTCAACTAAAATAGTCGCACACATACTACCCAAGGGCCACTAAGGCCCCTTTCAAGACCTAAAATAGGCCTTTTTCATTTTTGTATAACTTTTTCCCTAGGAGGAAATTTTTTGCAAATAAATAATCAATGAAAAGTTGATCCTTGCACGAACATAGTGGTGTCATCAAATTTCTTTATTTATTTTTCTTTAAATAGCACATTTTTTAGTGTTTGAAGTCAATAGTTGTAAGTAAATTTAATTGATGGGAAATAACTACACTATGATTGTCGAAATTTTACACTTTTTTTACAAGTAATCATAATTTCACAAGGAATTCAAATTTTACATTACAAATAAGATTTGGATTGTTTGTGGGTGGAAGGGAGGGCGAACCTCCAAGAGCAGTAGAGGGCATGTGGCAGGTGAAGCGGACGGGGTGAGGCGTATTATTGTTGGGCCTAGTCAATCGAGAGATCATTCCCAGGGGTGGCATTCATAGTTGTCCACCTTGGATGAACACGCTGGTTGGGTTCCATGTGATGCTCAACAAGTTGGATCCCATAATGGGCACTTAATACAAGGAGTGGCATGTTGATAGAGTGGCATATTTTGAGTACCAGATCATATGTTGATGTGATAGCCTACAGAGTAGTTTTGTTTGGCATTTGAGGATGAGGATGACCTCTCTCATGCATAGCGTCATGGCATTAATGCCATTCTCTGTTAAGCATCGTTTAATGATAAAAGTCTAGTGACTTCTCTGGGTTTAAATGTATTCGCTCGGTGGATGTGGTGGCCATAGCTTTATGCCTAGCTCTAGTTGTTTGTTATGTGCTTCTTGTAGTGTTGGTTTTGTCAAGTGTGTGGAAGAGCTTTGTAATGGCAGGGTGCTCATGTTTCATAATTGAAGTTTTGACAGAGGGTTTGGTGTGGACACATTGATCTCTTTGGGTGCCAAAACTCGAAAAACAACATTTAGGGTGATAACTGACCAACGCTTTAAAAGGATTATGCTCAATAATGATCACTTGATAGATGTGGTGGTGAAAATGGTGCTGGGAGATGGGTATTTAACCAAAAGCGAGTTTGGGAGAGACAATACATATGTCACTTCTAGGTTTCTGGCATCTCTTTTAGACAATCATGTGTCGAAGGTGGAGGCTAAGGTGTTGTAAAAGGTTTTCAAAAAGGATATGTTGTTGGGTGTGGATGAGGTGTTGAAGGCCACCATTGTGGGGATTGGTATTTGCCGTCTTGGTGATTTGGAGTTGATGAGGAATTTAGATGAGGCGGTGAAGTTTTTTCCTTTTCTACTAGATTTAAAGGGTCTGACTCTCATGAGGCATCGAATGATCATCACCATGGTTGTGGAGTATATGAAAAAAAAATTCAAGCTCATGGTTGTGTAGGATATTGTCTGGATTGTGGACTTTGAGGCCTTTGCTAAGGCCAATGGCTTTTTGTGAGTATGGGATGTTTAGGGTTTGGTTATTTTGCTCTGTCTTCATCCTGGTAAAGTATGGGTATGGGTAGTGTTGTTAGTATTTGAAGATTGTTTTTTTTGTAAATTTTGTAAAGGATGGTTTATATGCTTTCTGTGTTCATTAGTTAGTGGCAGATGGGTGGTAGTTATCAATTTTCGTGGGTAGAAAGTGGTCATGTTTGTAATGGGCCTATGGGTTGAGGCTCCTTTCTATCTTGCTCTCAAATTTTTTTGGTTGGGTGTTTAGAATGGGTGGTAGTAGCAGTTAAACCAATATGGCATTCATGGTTGTTGAAGATTTCCTGCATTAGCAGATGTTTGTAAACTTTATTTTAATAATATAAATATAACTCTTACGTATCAAAAAAAAGATTTGGATTCTCCATTTTTTCAAAAATTATAAAAATATTCATGAGTTATAAATGGAAGATTTAGGCATCCAATCTTTCACAAACTTGTATTTAATCTTAATTGTATATAATTTTGGAGGGGCTTAAAATAATAATCAAGGGATTTGTCTTGATTTATACCTTTGAGAACTTCCATGAGTCATGTTTGAACACTTCCACATTTTCCCTTAGTTTTTTCTTTTAGCATTAATCATTTTGGGGGATCTAAACTTGAATCAAGGGAGTGTCTTGAGTTGTGTCTTTGAACACTTCCACCTTTTCCTAAGTTTTATCTTCCTACACTTCATTTATGATTTTGATCTTACAAGTCATAATTGTAACATGCCCATTGTTCTACTCAATGATTTCTCCTATGTTTTACCATAAGTGAATAGAGTAAATTTTCAAACACATGTAGCGATAAAAAAATTCTTTTCAAAATAAGATAATATCCACATTTGATATAACTGTAATTCATCATTTTCATTTCATTCAACGAAATCTTACAATCTTTCCAAAGAAATGATTTCATAAACAAGATATAGATTACATTTTCTATCTTTCATAGAAATAGATACAAGATACATGCATAGCTCATCTGAGCTTCATTAGCACTAGAAATACAAATGATCTAGGAAATCCCCCATCAAATCTTGGCTTGTTGACTAAGGAGGAGAAACATCACTCAAATGATTTTCTACCATCCACAAACTTACTATAGTCCCCCACACATGTACCACATAAAGTAAGATGGCCCTACCCTTTCATGAAGAGTTTGGTCTAAAAACCTCAAAATACTAGCCAATCCTAAGCTTGGTGTTGTGTCCTACATAACTAGAACTTTCCCATACAGTAACTATATTCTACGTGTATGACAATCCCAGACTAGCATGCTAAAATGTAACACAATGAACTGACAGTGTAACTAGTGGAA
>VDFB02004297.1:0-65775 GCA_007258455.2 Sequoia sempervirens | reverse complement strand
TGTATGGGTTAAATGAAACTATGATGCTTAATCTAATCATCCTATGAACTATGAAATATATTGAATCTATAATGTAACATGAAATATGAATGAAAGATGAGTTCCTATAATGCAAACCTAAGTGTCAGTAAGGACTTGCATGGGATTGTGGATAGGTGATAGGTGTACTGTGGGTGTGATATTGTACCTATCAAAAAAACCATTAGTATCTTGAGAGGAAGATCAAGAGGGAAAAGAGTCAAGACTTTGCACAACCTAAATCACAAGTCCTAGGTCATGAGGAAGGTTCAATGAAGAGTGTATGTAGTGAAATGAAATGTAGTCAAGGATGCAATTTTCCATCTTCGGAGCATTGATTTTTCCTATAGCATAAGATACCAAATACCCTGATATGTAAGACCAAGGCGAGTTGGCATCCAATGCATGAAACAAACATAGCAAACAAAAAGGCTATCCCAACACCCCCAAGGTCACGATGACCTTGGTCGGGCCAGGTATTGGGATAACCACAAACACACAAGGATGCCCCAGTGTAACACAAGACCTCAAGGATCTTGGTGGGTACTACGTGGGACAACCGAGAAGACAACAACAAAGAAAAGATCAAGATACGCCCCTATGTTGACCAGTAAAAGCACACCATGATATAATGGATCAAGGCGACCATGAAAAGTGTTGATAGGGAGCTCAAATGATAAACAAAGTCCAAAAGCATAAAAAAATCACAATCAATTTCAAAATGTCCTTTGCCATAGGATCAAGGGGATGGATGGGATTGATGTGGTTTGCTAGGAAGGATGTATCCTGTTGAGACTAATACTGGATGCTAAACTAAAATGACCCAATTGACGCAAGATGTTTTTCATTAACCAGATGTCTTGACACTAGGGGATTTTGTTTGTGAAGAACAAACCCGACAAGGACACAAACTGACACACCCTACAGACCTAGGGACTCAGGGGCCGATTAGAGATTAGCCTTGCCTACATGAAAGCATAGAGCCCTCATAGTTCAAGAAAAGACCGTGGATAAAGTGGAAAGAGGATGATGAAGGTAGATGATGAACGACCAACACGGGATGGTCAGAATACCCCAAGGGTAGATCAAATGAACAACCTTTCCTACGTGATAGCGTAGGGGTAACGTATTTCGACTAAGGATGCGATAGGATGAGGTCCAGATGGAGACCGACACAAAGGGGGGGCTACGTGATGACACAAATCGACTGACGAGAAAATGAATGACATAAGCTCAGAGTGGGATACTGAAAAGCTTAGGATAAGGGATTGGTGCAGGAGTACCTAAGGAGCAACTGGCAATTTCTTAGGTAAAGAAGAAACCTAGAGGGTTAATTTTGGTTTTGTTTTTCATAAGGTCATGTTGACCATTGTGTTGGGTGCTTGGGGATGTTTTTGATCTGTTGGAAAGAAGTTTACAAGAGTTAGATAGGTTTACAACACCATCTTGCTAAGTTGTCAAAAGTTGGCAAGGAGTTGAAAAACACAGGGGGTTTTATAACTTTTACCATTAGGTCATCCTAAGGCTCGACCCAAGCATCTCAATTGTTGTGATGGCCTATTTAAGGCATGCCTCAACCATGGAATAGGGTTGGAGGTTTTAGTGTTTTGGTAAAATTTTGTAATATTGAAGGAAATGGCGTTCTGTGAGGCAGTTTCCTGATCTTTGCATTTAAACTGTGCTTTAATGGAGTAAAATTTACTGTTATTGTGTTTGTAGAATGTAGTGTGAACATTTTTCAAGCTTAGTGTGCCATCCTTTTGATTTTGTAGATTGTTTCCATCTTTTATTTGTACATAGTTTGATTACTGTCTTTTTCTGGCCTGTATCAGGCAGTTTTGAGAGAATGGAGTCCTAGAGCACTCTCCCACCGTACAAATTATACGGCCCTTTAAGTCTAGGCTCCTTGAATGTAAATATATGATAGTTTGTAGCATTTTTGGAGTCGGAGATGCTATAGCTTTGCCCTAAGGCGAAACGGTGAGATGCAGCTGGTGGCTCCCCAGAAAGAAAGACTCATAACTACTTGGCGGAGGTGAGATCTTGGAGAAATTATTTTTTGGAGAATTTTGTGGGAGGTCTCGGCAATGCGCGGTGATCAGGGGGAGGCTCCACCAATTCATTTGGAGTGAGAACTTTTTAACAGTCTGAAAACAGCATTGAAAAGTTTAAAAACCCTAGGTTTTGACCATTGTTGTGTGTGGATAGTGTACGGTCTGTGCAAGACTTAAAACCCTAAAAATCCTTGAGGTGTAGGCATGAGAAACATAAATTATCAACAAAGAACCTAGGTCCTTTGGTGGGTTCGGAAGAAAATTGCATTTTATCACTATTCAAAGGCCTAATTAGGGCTATAGGCTTGTAGCCTTTTCAAACCCTAGGAATTCATTTTGTGGAAGCGATGGTTAGTTGGAGTCTTGAGATGGAACAAAAACCCTAGTTTGATCATCTTGAATCTTTTACAACACCTTCACACCCCTGTAAGAATCTAGTAGAAGGTTGAGGTTATTTGGCCTTTAGGGGAGAATAAGGGCCAATGGAGAGTATATGGTTAAGCACCAAGGTTGGCTTGGTAGAAGGACAACATATTGATAGTGGGGTTGGTAAATAGGAGTAGTGGTACTTAGACCTGAGGTAGGACCACTAGGACAGGGTGGAAGAGACACCAAGGAGTTCTTAGGAGCAAGGACTCAGAGCATGGGGCAATGAGTGCCTCATCCAACCCCAACCTATCATATTGGTATCAGAGCGAGTTAAAGATTTGGGAAGCATCTTATATGTCAGAGGTTGAGTCTAGTGATTCTTCCATCATGGTGACCAATGCGGAACTGGCTAAGATGGTTGAAGAGCAGGAAGAAGACAATAAACAATTGAGGGAAAGAATAGCCCAACTTGAGGAAGCAGTGAGGAGTGCACAGTTTGAGGGAAGAATACCAAAAGAAGAAGAGGTTGCAGAGGAAGATAATACCCCTGAACCTGACCCTGTTTTGAAGGAGGAGCCTTTCTTGAAGGCATTGAAATATTTGAGTGGGAAAGCACTTGAAGGCATACCACTTTTTAGTGGAAAGATGGAAGCTGATCTAGTCATGGACTGGATAGAAGGCATGGAGAATCATTTTGAGTGTGGTGGAGTCACTGAAGCATAGAAGGTGAAGGTTGCTAAGTCAAGATTGAGAGGATCAGCCTTGACATGGTGGAAGTTCATTCAGACAGAGAGGGAAAAAGAAGGCAAACAACCCATATCAACTTGGAAAGGAATGGTTGCCAAGGTGAAGGAAGCCTACATGCCAGATGACTATGAGATTCAATTGCACAAGAAGAGGCAAAGTCTAAGATAGAAAGACCAAGATGTAAACACTTACACTTAGGAGTTTCAAAAAATTTGCATGAGATCTAATTTGACAGAGGATGAGAGTCTCAAGGTAGCTAGATACCTTAATGGTTTGAAATGGAACATCCAAGAGGAGATGACTCTTTTGAGTCCTAAAATAGTACATCAATGTTACCAATTGGCTATCAAGATTGAGGAAAGGAACAAGAGGAAGCAAGATCAAGCTTCTAAGGGCAGAGGCAAAGGCAGAGATCAAAGAGATCAAAGAGGACAGCGTGGTGGCTACCAAGGTAGAGGCAGTGACCAAAGAAATCAAGGGGAATCAAAACTCACTGAGCATGGAGGTGAAACATCTTCCAGAGGTGGATTTAACAGAGGAAGAGGACCTCAAGG
Source organism: Sequoia sempervirens (assembly GCA_007258455.2). NCBI lineage: Eukaryota > Viridiplantae > Streptophyta > Pinopsida > Cupressales > Cupressaceae > Sequoia > Sequoia sempervirens. The sequence goes on along the minus strand of VDFB02004297.1, from coordinate 62,033 downwards.
AGGTTCAAATAGAGGAAGAGGAGCAGGCAGAAGCAATTCTTATTTTGCAAACAAGATGTGTTATCATTGTAATCAAATAGGTCACCCTGCTTATAGGTGCCCGGAGAAAGCTTCCTCATCAAGCAATGAAAAGAGAGTGGCTTATGCACAAGAGGACACCATGAGTCCCAAGTCATCTAAGATCAGCCATATAGAATCTGAGGTAGGAGAGAATTTGATGTTTAACAGAGTCTTGATTAGACAGCCGGTTAGGGAAGAACCCAAACAAAGAAGAGCTCTTTTTAGAGTAAGGTGCAAGATACTTGGTAAAGTATGCAAGGTTATAGTAGACTCAGGTTCAACAGATAATATAATCTTAGAGGAGGCAGTAGCAAAACTAAAATTGGAGAAGGTACCCCACACTAAACCCTACAAGGTCACATGGTTGAACAAAGGGCAGAGTGTTTTAGTGAATGATCAAGTAACGGTGGAGTTCTCCATTGGAGGATATAAAGACAAGTTAATTTGTGATGTTTTACCCATGGATGCATGCCATCTACTACTGGGCAGACCATGGCAGTATGACAGAAGTGTTATGTATGATGGGAAGGAGAATTCCATTTCATTCAAAAAGGATGGAAGGACCTTCAAGCTGCAGTCACTGTCAAAGGAAGAAGAGGGATAGTCAAAGGCACCAAACATCATGTTGAGCAGTGGAAAAGAGTTCCTTAAGGACCTACACCAAGGGAATGAAGGATATGTGGTTGTGTTACAACCTAAAGAAGAAGACAAGGCTGAAAAGATAGTCTTACCAGAAGCAGTCCAAAGGTTACTTGATAAGTACAAGAGCATAGTTAGTGATGGTACACCTGCAACTCTACCACCAAAGAGAGCAATAAGTCATCAAATTGACTTCATACTTGGAGCCTCATTGCCTAACAAAGTAGCATACAAACTCACACCAGATCATAATTTGGAGGTAGCTAGGCAAGTGCAAGAATTATTGGATCAAGGATTGATTCAAAAGAGCATCAGCCCATGTGCAGTGCCAGTGGTTTAGGCAACAAAGAAAGGAGGTAAGTGGAGACTTTGTACTAATTCTAAGAGTAATAATGAGAATCACAGTGGGTATGAGTTTCCCTACTATAGATTGAAGACTTGATGTATTGTCTTGGAGGTGCTCAGTTCTTCACAAAGTTGGATCTCAAGAGTGGATACCATCAAATTAGAATTAAGGATGGTGATGAGTGGAAGACAAATTTTAAGAAAAATGATAGGTTATATGAGTGGAAAGTGATGCCATTTTGCCTCTCTCAAATTCCCTAGTACATTCAACAGAGACTCATGAATTGAAGTACTTAAATTCACTGAGGGATGTTTGTGGTGGCTGCCTTGACATCCTCATATAAAGCAAGACATCAGAAGAACATTTGAAACATGTGGAGCAAGTTCTTAGAAGGTTGCAAGAAGAGAAATTGGCAATCAATCTAGAGAAGTGTGAGTTCTTTAAGCAAGAGCTTATCTACTTGGTTACTGTGGTGTCAAAGTCATTAAGATGGATTCAAACGGGTGGAAACCATCTTAAGCTGTCACCAACCAGAGAGGACAGAGAGGTAGGAGTTTCATGGTTATTTATTTTATAGAAAATTCATAAGAACTTTAGTAGTATATGTGCGGTTCTAAAACAATCAGAATTGGTTTAAACTAAGTTTGTGTGGACACAGAGAAAAGAGGTTTGAAAGCTGGAAACAAAGTGGCAACTCAATAATTCTCTTATTTCGCTGACCAGTTATTCCACCGTTAGATAAATCTAAGTGCGATAACGATGGCGGAGAGTGCCTAAGATCAGAGAGCAGGCTCTATAACTGGTAAGAATCTCAGTAAACTAAGAAAAATATTCAACCTGAAACGGGAGACATGCTGATTCAGTCCGCAAATAGAGCATTATACAAGGAGTTTAAAGTTTCGACAATCAGTACCAGTTTATAACCTCAGAAAGTTAAAATGCTCGGCTTATTTAAATGGATGAATATCAACTTTTACTATCGCTTCGTGAACAAGGTAAGCGGATGCATTAGTGGGAGATTGTTGTGAGTGCAGATCTGACTCAAAAGGCATTGTAGAGAGTTTCAAGGATCTATATGGGGAAGATGAAGACTTTTCAGAGGCCTATAAGGTATGTTCTAACTTTGAGAACCATTTCCATAGCCGATATTTAGAGTATACATTGCAAAGTGGGTTGTTGTTTAAGGGAAATCAGTTATGTGTTCCAAGAGGGTCAATGAGGGAAAATTTGATTTAGGAAAAGCATAATGGAAATCTTAGTGGGCATTTTGGCATCAATAAGACCTTAGAGCTAGTACAAAGATTCTATTATTGGCCTAAGTTGGCAAGAGATGTTAGAAGGTATGTGGAATAGTGTGTTGTGTGTATGAAAGCTAAGGAAGGAGCTAGCAATGCTGGTTTATATCAACCCCTGCCCATTCCTAACAGACCATGGGAGTGTGTGAGCATGGATTTTGTGGTAGGCCTTCCTAAGACCAAGACTGGTTTTGACAGTGTTTATGTTGTGGTAGACAGATTTAGAAAGATGAGTCATTTCATTCCTTGCAAGACTACTCATGATGCTAGCTACATAGCTCACCTTTTCTTCAAGGAGGTTGTAAGGATCCATGGGCTACCTTTGAGCATTGTTTCTGACAGGGATGTGAAGTTAATGAGTCATTTTTGGAAGACTCTATGGAGCAGATTGGGTACAAATCTTTCATTTGGATTAGCTTACCATCCTCAGACCGATGGTCAAACAGAGGTGGTTAACAGAGTGTTAGGAAATATTTTAAGGTGTCTAACCAAGGAGTATGGACAAACATGGGATATGGTTATCTCACAAGTTGAGTATGCTTATAATGACAATGTCAATAGAACTACAGGGAAAAGTCCTTTTGAGGTTGTGTATGGAATGCACCCAAGAGGAATTTACGAGCTCAGAGACCTTGGATCTATGGAGCATAGGAGTGGACATGTAGAAGAATTCAGTCAGACCATGAAAGAGATTCAGGAGCAGGTCAAGAGGACAGTCACTAAGGCTACACAAAAAGTGAAGGAGAAGGTAGATATGTCAAGGAAAGATGTGCAATTTCAAGTAGGGGACTATGTCATGGTCCAACTTAACAAGTCAAGGTTGTAGAAAGGAATGTCAACCAAGTTGCAGATGAAGAGAGTGGGTCCCTGTAAGATATTGGCCAAGTATGGCAAGAATGCATACAAGGTGGAGTTACCTACTGATCTAGGAATCTCACCAGTTTTCAACATTGCTGATTTGATCAAGTATAAGGGAACAGTCAGTGATGAGGCTTAGAACAGTCAGGATATCTTCAAAGACATCAATAATTTACCCCTACCTACTCAATATAAGCCTCAGGCAGAGCAAATCTTGGAGTCAAGAGTGCAAAAGTCTACAAGGAACAAGGTGTACATGGAGCACCTTATCAAGTGGAAGAACAAGCTTGAATCAGAAGCTACATGGGTACAAGAAGATTAGTTTAATAAGCTTGGCATTGACCTGTCATTTCTCTCTCCTTCCAATCCTTAGTGTTTGAGCTGAGAGGGGGAGAATGGTGCAGGAGCACCTAAGGAGCAACTGGCAATTTCTTAGGTAAAGAAGAAACCTAGAGGGTTAATTTTGGTTTTGTTTTTCATAAGGTCATGTTGACCATTGTGTTGGGTGCTTGGGGATGTTTTTGATCTATTGGAAAGAAGTTGACAAGAGTTAGATAGGTTTACAACACCATCTTGCTAAGTTGTCAAAAGTTGGCAAGGAGTTGAAAAACACAGGGGGTTTTATAACTTTTACCATTAGGTCATCCTAAGGCTCGACCCAAGCATCTCAATTGTTTTGATGGCCTATTTAAGGCATGCTTCAACCATGGAATAGGGTTGGAGGTTCTAGTGTTTTGGTAAAATTTTGTAATATTGAAGGAAACAATGTTCTGTGAGGCAGTTTCCTGATCTTTGTATTTAAACTGTGCTTTAATGGAATAAAATTTACTATTATTGTGTTTGTAGAATGTAGTATGAACATTGTGCAAGATTAGTGTGCCATCCTTTTGATTTTGTAGATTTTTTCCATCTTTTATTTGTGCATAGTTTGATTACTGTCTTTTTTTGGCCTGTATCAGGCAGTTTTGAGAGAATGGAGTCCTAGAGCACTCTCCCACTGTACAAATTGTACGGCCCTTTGGGAATAGTGTCTAGGCCCCCTTAGTGTAAATATGATAGTTTGTAGGGTTTGTGGGAGTGCAGGAGATGCTAGCAAAGCTTTGCCCTAGGCGAGCCAGGCAGGGTCCGGCTAGGGTAAACCTGAAGAAAAAGACTCATAACTTGCAGGGGAATTGAGATCTTGGAGAAATTCTTTTTTGGAGAAATTTGTGGGAGGTCTTGGAAATGCACGGTGATCAGGGGGAGGCTCCACCAATTCATTTGGAGTGAAAATTTTAATAGTCTGAAAACAACATTGAAAAGTTTAAAAACCCTAGGTTTTGACCATTGTTGTGTGTGGACAGTGTACGGTCTATGCAAGACTTAAAACCCTAAAAACCCTTGAGGTGTAGGCATGAGAAACACAAATTATCAACAAAGAACCTAGGTCCTTTGGTGGGTTTGGAAGAAAATTGCATTTTATCACTGTTCAGAGGCCTAATTGGGGCTCTAGGCTTGTAGCCTTTTCAAACCCTAGGAATTCATTTTGTGGAAGCGATGGTTAGTTGGAGTCTTGAGATGGAACAAGAACCCTAGTTTGATCATCTTGAAGCTTTTACAACACCTTCACACCCCTGCAAGAATCTAGTAGAAGGTTGAGGTTATTTGGCCTTTAGGGGAGAATAAGGGCCAATGGAGAGTATATGGTGAAGCACCAAGGTTGGCTTGGTAGAAGGACATCATATTGATAGTGGGGTTGGTCAATAGGAGCAGTGGTACTTAGACCTGAGGCAAGACCACTAGGACAGGGTGGAAGAGACACCAAGGAGTTCTTAGGAGCAAGGACTCAGAGCATGGGGCGGTGAGTGCCTCATCCACCCCCAACCTATTAGGGATAGCCTAAATGGATCGTCCAATGCTCAATCAAAATATACCAAGCGGCCAAGGATGGGATGGGTGAGGATGATAGTGCGGATGAAAGCATAAAATAACTAGGATGCCAGGTAGATAATGGTTAATCCCTCTACGGATGATGCCTGTTACTAGGTTTTCACCACCCGTACTTATCCAAGGCGCCACCAAAAATTGGTTTTCACCATAGGACGAAGTTATTTGTCTTTACTATTTTTGGGTTTTTTTGATTTTTTTGATTTTTTTGATTTTTTGATTTTTTGATTTTATTTTTTATTCTTTTGAGTAGGTGGGGTTACGAAGCGGACTTAGGTGTAGAACCTCTTCAGATGCATGCCCAGATCCATATTTAGCGGCTATGATATAAGGCCCCAACAGGTTGCCTCAAATTTCCTTTCTTGTCTGATCATTGTTATCTTTGGTTCTCTTTAGAATGAATCACCAACCTAGAGCTATCGGGGAGACGAACCTTCTTGTTATGAATTATGCTTGAAGTTAGTATATGCCGCAGTTGATCCTTAGGATTTGATAATCTTTCATCAGTTACTCCAGATGTGCAAACTATACAGCATCGAATCACATCTCCTCCCGATAGATTTTTAGGAAATTCTGATGATGGGATCTCAACCTCAATTTGGAAAGATGGCTTGGCCATGAACTAAAGAATAAGAATTGCTTTGTAGAGTGGATGAAGTCGCGATAGGCTAGAGGCGGATGAATATGGAATTACCAATCTAGGCCGGTGTTATTGACAACCTTTTTAAGAATGCGGATGAGGGTCTTGTTGGTTGTCTCTGCCTGACCACTACCTTGGGGGTAATAAGGCGTTGACCAATGATGCTGGATGTGCAAGGTATCACAGAGGTGTTTCATGGCTTGTTTTGAAGGGGTTTTCCATTATAGAGAGGGATGGTGGATGGGATACCATATCTATAGAGAATATGGTAAAGGATGAATTTTGAGATCTTAGTACTGATAATCTATGAGAGTGGCATTACTTCCACCCACTTGGTGAAGTACTGAGTGGAAGTATTTATGAATGTATGGCCATCAGAAGATGGTGGGTAAATCTTGCCAATCAAATAGAAACCCCATTGAGAGAATGGCCATGGTGCTAGGAGGTTTGAGTCATGTGCTGGGCATGAATCAATCCCATGTATTGTGGTAGGGAAGAATTTCTTCTAGAATTCCACAAGCATCATGCTCTAAATGTAGGCCAATAACATTGACTCAGAGAATCCTTTAGCCAATGCACCATACCACTGAATTAGCTCACAAACACTACCTTTGTTGGTGTCGTGCGGCTTGGGTCTCATTCAAACATCTAAGGAGGATTCCATCATACCCACGACGATAGAGCGATGAATGAAGGATTTGCATTGATTGCATGAGGTCTGGGGGTAGAATATTATCATGGAGATAGGTATATATGTCTTGGTACCAGGGGGAAGCGGGACCCACAATATCACACACCATGTCAATCTCAGGAATATCATATGCTAGGATTAAAATTTGTTCCACAAGGAACTCACATTCTATATGATCTTTAGGAATGTCAATTAGGGAGCCGATAGTGGCCATTGCATTAACTGCTTTGTTCTGTACCCTAGGAATTTGGTCAAATTGTATGAAGGTGAAATATTTCTTGAAATCATCTACCATGTGTTTATAGGGCAACATCTTATCATCTTTTGTTAGGAATTCATCATTAAATTGCTTGATGACTAATAATGAATCACCTAAGACTTTCGAGTGAGTTATGTGCCACTGCTTTGCAATTCAGAGGCCGGTGAGGAGGGCTTCATACTCTACCATGTTGTTGGTACACAGGAACGCTATCCTGAATGATTTTGGAATTTTGTCACCTTGAGGGATAACCAATAAAATTCCTGCGCCTAATCCATTATGAGTATATGAGCCGTCAAAATACAGTGTCCAAGTAGGTGTGTATGTGACTATGTAAACTTCTTCATCTGGAAATTCAATGTCCATAAGGTAAGCAACTACTAATGGTGCCTCAGCCAACTGATCAGCTATTACTTGTCCCTTTATGGATTTTCGCTCCACATACTCTATGTCAAACTCACTTAGGAGCATGACCCACTTGGCCATGCGGCCAGTTAAAGTGGTTCTAGATAACAAATACTTTAGTGGGTCAATTTTAGCAATTAATTTGACCGGATGGTTGAGCATGTAATGTCAAAGTTTCTATGTGCTGAAGACTACTGCGAGGTAGGATTTTTCCATGGGAGAGTACTTTAATTCATAGCCAACCAGTGTTCGACTGATGTAGTAGATTGCTATTTCTTTTGATGATTCATCATGTTGTGCCAACAATGCCCCCAATGCGGCTGAAGTGGCAGAGATATAAAGTGGGAGGGGTTTCCATGGAATAGGTGGCATCAAGATCGATGGATGAGCCAAGTATTCTTTGATCTTATTGAAACCTATCTGGCACAATTGGTCCCATCGGAAGGTGGATTATTTCTTCAGAAGATGAGTGAATGGTTGACACTTATTCACGAGCTGGGCTATGAACTGACAGATGGATTGCATCTTTCCTTGGAGGCTTCTTAACTGTTTCAGATTGCGCAGGGGTGGCATGTCCAGAATAGCTTTCACCTTGGTGGGATCAACCTCAATGCACTTTCGAGAAACTATAAAATCCAACAATTGTCCTGATGTAACACCGAAGACACACTTTTTTGGATTTAGTTGTAACTTGTAATGTTCCAACCATTCAAAGATATTTTTTAGGACGGTAGTGTTGTGTAGTTTTTGCACACACGCCCCACTAAAAGTAGGGACCCTCTTTCACTTTGGTTTTTGGTGTCTTGGCCCTTTGATTTTGAGGATTTATCTAGCTTTGGCATGTGCTTAAATGTTTATTTTGATTGTCTAAGTGGTTCCCATAAGTTATTCATTGAAAAGCTTAAGTTCTGGGTGAATTTCGGGTTTTTACCCTGATTCGAGATTTTCCACCCCAGCCGGATTTTCCTGGATCCTGTTCAAATTCCGAATAAATGCTCTGGTTCAGAGATTTTCATTCTTCGCAGAATTCCGCGTCGGCCGGATTTTTCTGAATTTCATCCTTTTGTCGAGTTCCCAAATTTTCTTGGTTGTCTTGTCAGCGACATTAATGTTCTTCCTACGAGCTTTGAACAATGTATTTAACTGATCTTTGAGAACTTTTGTGCCATTATACTTTATTTTTTTTCATCAATTGAGCTGAGGAGTGCATTCTGGAAGTATTCGATTTGATTTTGAGCATTGAGCTTGTGAATTCTTTGATTTAAGGGGTGATTTCTTGAGTATTTCTGCTACTGTCTTCGTTGGTCGCTGTTAAACTAGCATTTGTGATTTCTGAGATCGATTTATGCTTCGTCAAATGGTATGTATATGATTACCCTACTTTGATTGATGGAAGTTAGCGTTGCTTTGGCATTTTTGATTTGCTTAGGATTTAATGTTCTTGAATGTTGATCATTTCGTGGCTAGGGTTGCATAAAATTGTTTGATTTATAGTCTCCCAAGTGATTTCCGAGCTTGTTTGTTTCTTTGCATTATGAGGAGTCTTGCTTGAGAGTTGTGATTTCCCCTAGTGATGACTTAGCATTTCAAATGATCGAATCCTGAGCTTGCATGTGCGTTAATGGCGGCCCTGTCGGGTTTGATACCTAGGGCATCACCATTTAAATTTAGTATGCTTTCGAATTGGCCTAGAATTCTAAGAAAACCTATGGAAGGCCCATATCAAACTCAACGCAGGACTAGACTCTAGAAATTTATCATCGATCCATTAATTTGGGCGAAATCGTGATTTAGTGTCAAAGTTTGGGTTTCATCCTTAGTTCGGGATTTTCTGGCTTTGGCGGATTTCCCCGATCCCCTTCGTTTTCCTAGAATTCACATACTTTCAGAGTTTTACCTTATCCACAAATTTCCTTCGGATACAGATTTTCTCGAAATACTTGGTTCCCTGTTTTTTCTAAATTTTCCTGAAAGTCTCCTCCTTCGCGGAAATCCGTCTCTGGCGGATTTTCCCAAAATCAAATGGAATTTCATGAAATATGGAATAACATGATGTGTTGATGACTGATGGTGTATTTTATGATTAGTTTATGCTATATTGAGATCCCACATGCAGTTTACTAATTGATAATGATCGGATTGAGTTGCTAATAGGTGTTTTCATGTTCATTTCGTTGGAATCCGTCTGGGCCAGAATTCTCTGAAATTCTTCCCTGGCTTGGATTCCGCGGATGTTCTTGAAACCCGAAGTTTAATATGATCATTTTATTTTGGATTTAATGATACCTTGCTTATATGGAATTCATTTTAATGATGATTTTGATTGATTAACATTGGTTTCCTGTGGTTTTTACTATGGTTTCTTTGTCAAGTGCAGGTAGAGTCTACCAAGGTGGTGGCTAGAAAGGAAAAGGGTGACATGGAGGGATTTTCAGTATCCGAGGCAGAAAGGATTAAAACGGATATCAAGAGAAAAATCCCAGAGAGCAAGATCACATCTATCTGGTCAAACATAATAGATACCAATGTTGGACTATGGGACTATGAGGAGTTCAAAGGAAGAATGGCAGCACAAGATCTTCCTATGGTGGATAAGAGAATGTTAGAATTAGGATTGGTACACGTAGATGGTTTTCCCTCTACGTTGCAGCGTTATGAGTTAGTCCTTGAATGTGCCAAAAATTATGACAGTGATACACAAAGAATAATTGGTCCTCAAGGGAGGATTGTGGAAAATTTGAATCTTGTCTCCATAGCTCAGACTTTTGATATGCCAGATAGGTCTCATGTGGTGGCATTCAACATGGAAGTAGCCAAGGAGTACTATGAAGAATAAACTGTTAAGTCTCAGTAGCTCATCAATTCCTGGCTGGAGAAGCCTAAGTCTCATTATTCCAAACTGCCTAAATAGTTATTCAGAGCAAAGTTCAAAAAAGAGTATTATGATGCCATCACTCTTCTTAAAAGGGTGGTTGGATTAAAAGATGTTGGCATGTTTAAGAATTGTATGTGCCATGTTATTGTAAGGATGGAACAGGAAAAGACTGACTATCATTGGGTAGATTGAGGAAGCGCCTAAAGATCAACAAGAGGAAGTGAGACAAAGCAGAGTGCAGTTAGAGTCCATTGTTCCAGAGTGGTTGGACAAGGAGATCAAGAGAAAGCAGATTGTTGTGGAGGATACTCCACCTAACTGGGATGAGTTGTTGGCCAAGATTGGAAAGGATAAGGTTAAGAAGAAGGCTAGGGTCATTTCAAAAATTGAAAGAGATGAGGCAAGCAATAGGGTGGTTCATATTTCAACTCCTGCTCCAGATAAGAATAGGGATGAGGTAACTGCAAAAGACTACAATGTGTAGACTATCAATTTAGGGCCCACTTCTGTTGAACAGGACATTGAAGATTATCAGGGTTCTAGTGCAGTCATCTTGGGCAGATTGAGGAAGGAAATGAAGACTAAACAGGAGATGAAGAAGGAGATTGAGGGACTCAAGAAATGTTTGGAAGATCTGATGAAACCCTTGCAATCCATTAACCCCTCGTCCTCTCCTACAAATCCCTTACCCCAAGAAAATATCACTGATCTTGAAAGAATGAAGGCCTCCACTCTTGTTGTGGAAAATTAGCTGCAAGGGGTGTGAACTAAAGGAAATGATGCTATTAGGGACATTCTATCATCTGGGAAGGATTATATGAGGTAAATTGATTGGTTGAAGGAGGTATTAGCTCAAGATAAAGAAGATACAGATCTCCTATTGCAGAAAACCAAAACCATCATGGAGTATACCAAGAATAAACTTATAAGTGATAAAATTCTCACTTCCTCCAGAGCTGCTGAACCTTGGGAATGGTTTGAAGCATTGCAGATTAGGCAGAAGGTTCTGAAGAAGATCTACAAGCAGAGGATGCAAATTGATGATACCATAATTGGTGTTTATAATGGATGCATTGCTTTCTTTGGGATAATGACAAGGAGAATGAAGATTGCACCTAAATATTTGATTTTAGAGCTGTTGAGAAAGTGGTGGCATGATGTTTATGCTCCAGTCAATGATGATCCTGTTACTGAACATCAGTTAGATGATGTGGCCACCTACATTGTTGTTATTGATAAATATCTAACATATAAGGTTGAGTGGGATAAGTCAGTGAAACAATCAAGAGCGGATATTACATCAATTCAGAGAAGACTTGGATAGGGTGATTTTGAAGGTGCATGAAATGTTGGATTGAAATAAAGGCAAAGGGGAAGGTAGTTAATGATGGGATACATCGAGATTTTTGCTTCCCTATTATTTTGGCATGCATTGGTCTTAGCTGCATTGGAGATCCCAGGCCGGCCTGGATGAATTTCATGAATTTAGTGCTTATTTATTTAATTTTTAATTTCTCTTGGCTGACTTGTTGTGGCCAATTATTATTGTAAAACCCTAACTAGGCCGACATGTTTTGGGGGGTTTCTATTAATATGGAATTTTGCCTCATTTGTAAGGGCTAGACATAGACATAAAAAATAGAGAGATAGCTAGTATTGAAGTGAATTAAGTAGAGCAGGAGTTAGCAAGTAGTTGATATCAAGAAAATATTGTAACAGAAAGCTGGAATTGTTGCTACAGTAGATAATTTGATGCAAGTAATGACATTGTGATTTGGTGCCATACTTGTGTTTTTCTTATCTTGCATGGTTCTTTTTATTTTATCTTTAGAATTGCTTAGAGGGAATTTGATATTTTGATATTTAGAGTTAGATTTGATTCAATGATGTTTATGGCATGATATTTGAAGTGTTGTAGCAATCCCCGGTCTATACTTTTTGCAATCAACTGACTGTTAGTTGCTTTGCAAAGTTAGCCTGGAATTTTATGTTCATTGTGCTTAGTTCAATTGTGACAGTTTATTCATTTCAATTGCAATAGGGTTGTTTGAATGAATGTTCATGATTTGAAAATCTTAACACCTTAGAAGATGGCACTATTTCTATAAGATTGTAGATCATCTGGGTCAAGTAGAAATCGGTTTCAAGGGATTGGTCCATTTCGAGTGTTTGTCATTGGCATTGTTAATCTTAGGTTTAGTATTAATCTAGAAATCTCTTTGAAACCTTATATCTTTTGTTATTTCTTTTATCATTGGGTTAAAATTAGGATTGAAGTATCATCATATTGCTAGATCTAATAAATTTAAGATTTAATATTTTGCTTGTAGTAAGGTCCCATTATGATTACCAACATTTTCACATTTATCACTGAGTTGTTTATGCATTGTCAAGACCTGACATTAGAGACCTTGGGGTTATCTCTTGAGGCTTGCTGATAGAGATTTATCTTTCAAGAGAGATAGGATTTCCATATTCTATCTAAGTTTTTGCTGTGTAGAAAACATCATCAATAGATTGGCGCTAGAAGGAGGGCTTGAATAAGCAAGTTGGATCAGTTTTTGAACGCCATCTCTCCTGAAAGATTCAGAAGAAGAACCAGATTTTCTCCAGGAGAGGAAGAATTTCAAGAATTACTAGACCCTACTAGGTCAAGAAGGACCAATAGAAGGGGAGAATCATCATCCTCCCATCCATCTCCCTCATACCCATCTTCATCAGGTTCATCTGAGTCTCATTCTAAGGACATTCCCATCCCACAACCTCAGCTAGTCATAAATTAGTCATTACCACCCCCACCTCCACCAATGGCTTTCCTAGCTAATAATCCATCTCCGTTGAGCTTCGCTAATTACAATGTGATGCCCAAGAACCCTGAACACTTTTGTTCAAAGTTCCATGTTAATGATCCCAATAGAACTGTTGAGGAACACATGAGGATCTTCTAGACTAGCCTTAAGGATAGAGGAATCAATCATGAGGATGTAGCATGCAGGCTTTTTCCTTATTCCTTAGGAGAGGAAGCATTCTATTGGTACAATCATTTACCTACTGGATCTATCCAAAATTGGACTGAGCTAAAGACTGCATTCTTGTAGAAGTTCAGGGTTCCTATTAGTTCTAATGAGCTTTACCATCAGTTTACTAATGTTAAGAGAGAATTCAATGAGCCTATAGGGTCCTTTAACAATAGGTTTCATCATGCCTATACCAAATTATAGGCTCCTTATGTTGTTGATCAAGCTATTGCTTTAGAAGTTTATTATGAAGGTCTTGACAGTCTGACATCTACCTTCATTAAATGGAAAAACAACCCTCCCAATACCCTACTTGATGCCTATGTTGAAGCTATGAAAGTAAGCACTTGCTTAAGACAACATGTGTCTGGACCTTTACCATCATTAGGACCCATTTCTCACCCTGGAAAAGTCCCTGCTCTTGACTAGGATCTCACTAACCATACTCCTATCATGAATCCAATACCTTTGTTTCCTATGGTTCCTCACCTAAGACCTCCTGTGAGACAAGTTCCACCTGCAATTAGCTACCCTCAACAAAATGTAAATCAACCTCTTCATGCACAGCCTTTTAGGCTAGCTCTTCCGCTTATCTACAAAAAATTTTGAAGTATTAAACCAATCACTAAATGCCAATGTTACAGTAGGGATATCCTCACACAATTCCAATCAGCCCATACACTAATCAATCCCAACAAGGAGAGACCGAAAAATTGTCTCCAACAAGGAAGAAGCTGAATATGGAGGTGACTTACTTGAGGAACCAAAACAATCAGTTGCAAGCTGCTCAAAGAAATATGCAGTCCAATCATAAGAGAGAAAATCCACAAGGACAACACTTTGACAGAGGGCAATGTCATGAAAGAGGATACAATCAATGAAAAGAGGATATTAAGAACAGCAGGATATAGTAATGACAAAGGGTATAATAATGACAAAGGAAAAAATTATGATAAAGGACAATCCTCAGGTCAAAAATTTGATAGAGGGAAAGTCAGTGGACAAGGGTTCGACAGGAGGCAGCCACCTAGACAAAATAAGACTTGGAATACAAGGCCTAATAATGGAGGTATTCCCACCCCATTGGATCAATCCACTAACCTTGTCAAGAAACGGAAGGTTAATGTTGTAGGCGAGTTAAATATGATTCATATGCAGGTTGCTTATGATCCTAGAATTCAACAAGTTATTAATATATAGGTGGTTGATATACCTAATGCTTATGGCCTAATCTTGGGAAGAGACTTCACCAGGGCTTTGAATGGATATGTCTCAACTGATCACTCTCACATGTGGCTTCCCTAGAAGGGATTTCCAAACTAGATTAGAATTGAAAGAGAACCTAGAATGAAATACATGATCACAGAATATCAGAATACCTCCAATGAAATTCTGATATCAGAAGTAAGTATGGGTAATTATGTGCTTGCAGCCCCTTTTGAGGAGTCATATGTAGAGGAAGTTCTTATGTTCCACACAGTACTTGTGGATCTCACTGCAGAATCTAGTGGTACTGAAGCCTTGGTGGAACCAGTTGAAAATGATGATGATCTGGAAGATAGTCAGCTAGGTTTTCTATATAGTTTTCAAGAATTCATTCAGAAGTGCATTGAAGATCAGGTCCAGTTAGGTAGAGGAATGAACTTTGGAGAACTACTCTTGCCTAATTGGTGTAGAGTGCATAATGCCTCCCATTCATAATTGGATTGCTGCTTATGCCAGGCTGTAGTGGAATGAATACAGAAATGTATCAATCCCACTCTAGCAGTCAAGATTAGTATCTAGAATGTCCAAGAGGATCCCAAAGGAAAATGAGTGATGCTTTCTGTAGAGCCATCCAACAGCAACAGTGCAAGAGATACTGCAAAGAAGTCTGCAGTTGCTAGTTGTTGGACTTTAAGATTTGATGGATCCAAATCAAAGCAAGGAGCTGGGGCAGGATTTGAGCTAATCAGTCCAAGAGGTAAGACATTCTTTGCTGCTCATAGACTTCAATTTCATTGTACAAATAATGTAGCAGAGTATGAGGCTTTGGTTCATGGGCTGTTAATGGTATTAAAGAAAAAGGTTAAGATCTTGCAAGTTTTTGGGGATTATGAGTTAGTAGTCAAGCAAGTTAGGAGACAATACTCTTGTCATGACAGAAGAATGACCAACTATAGACACAGAGTATGGGACCTTATTGAAATATTTGATGCCTTCAATATTTAGTTGATTCCGCGATGTAAGAACTAGACAACTGACTCCCTTGCCTAGGAAGCTAGTACATTGCAACCTCTATCTCTTTCTGGATTGAAGAAGTTTACAGTGGAACTGACCCCAGTACCTTTAGTACCTGACAATATCACCAAATTCTAGGTGTTTGAAGATGACAAGCATATCTTAGATTTTATTACAAATACAGATGTCTTTACTTCTCAAATCATTGATGAAACTGAACTCCAAGAAGCAGAGATGGATTTGGAAGGGGTAATTAATATGAAGACTAATACTATTCCTAGGGGAATGGTTCAATCTGAAAGTATCTTTGATTTGGACAAGGTCAAGGATCAAGAACAGGATGCTAGGAGGGAATCCATGAGTGGGCAGTGTGACAAGTATAATATGGGAACTTGGGATGATGCAAAAAATGTCTTTATTGGAAAAGTATGCACTCTAGAAGAAATGAAAGGAATAATCGATGCACTACATAGATATCCAGATGTGATAGCCTGGAGTTATGAAGACTTAAAGACCTATGACACTTCAATCATAACTCATACTATCCCTCTCAACATAGGAGTAAAACCTTTCAGACAAAGGAAAAGGCCAATTAATGCTCTACTGGAACCCATAATACAGAAGGAATTGTAGAAGGTACTGTCCGCAAGAATCATATTTCCAATCAGACATTCAACTTTGGTTGCAAACCTAGTTCCAGTGTGAAAGAAAAATGGTGAAATCAGGCTATGCATAGATTTCAGAAACCTCAACAGAGCATCAAAGAAGGATAATTATCCAATACCCTCACTGGATTAAGTACTCCAGATTGTTAATGGATCTCAGATGATGTCTTTCTTAGATGGTTATTCAGGATACAACCAAGTCATGGTGCAATATGAGGACAGGCACAAGACCACTTTCACCACCAAGTGGGGCACCTTTTCCTACAAGAGGATGCCCTTTGGCTTGATTAATGTTGGAGCCACATTCCAAAGAGCCATGGACATTGCTTTTAAATACATAATTGGTAAGTGCATAATCATTTATATGGATGATCTAACAGTCTTTTCCAAGAAGAGAGGTGATCATATCTCATACTTTTGCAAGGTGTTTCAAAAATGTAAAGAGTTTGGGATATCTCTCAACCCAAAGAAATGCATCTTTGGAGTTACAGAGGGTAAATTGCTAGGGCATGTTATCTCTGAGAAAGGAATTTCCATTGATCTAGAATGAATAGAAGTTATACTCAAGATCCCACCACTTGCTAGCAAGAAATAAATGAATTCTTTGGTAAGATCAACTTTGTGAGGAAGTTCATTACTGGATTCACAGAAATAGTCAAGCCATTGACTGCAATGTTGAAGGAGGCCAAATTTGAATGGAATGCAGAAGCAAAGGAAGCATTTGCAGAGATAAAAAGGGCTATTGTTGAAGCTCCAGTTTTGGTAAGTCCAAACTGTGCTAAACCATTAAATATATATTCGTTTGCTTCTTATCACTCTTGTGCTGCTATGTTAACTCAAAAGTCTAATCAAGGAAATGAACATCCCATAGCATTCATGAGTGCACCATTGAAGGACGTAGAGCTAAGGCACCCAAGTGTGGAAAAGTAGGCTTATGCCTTAGTCAGAGATATAAATAAGTTTAGACACTATATCCTCAGAAATAAAATCTTTGCAATAGTTCCTGATCCTACAGTTAAGCTGTTGTTGATGCAGAATGAGCTAGAAGAGTGTAGAGTTAAGTGGGTAACTATGATCCAAGAATACAACATTGAGATTCAACCCATGAAGTTGGTAAGAGGGTAGGGACTTACACAGACAATGGCGGAAATAGGACCCGATCTTACAACTCAGAATTACAATTTAGAGGATGTTTCTCCTGGCGAGTGGTATGAAGACATCGTTCACTATCTCCTGACTCAAAGATGTCCTGATCATCTTAATGCAGTACAAAGAAGGGCATTGCGCTTAAAGAGTGACAGTTTCATGTTGAAAGGAGTTGTTCTATAAAAGAAAAATCATGAGGGTGTTTACTTAAGGTGCATAGGAAAGACAGAATGTGAAAGAGTAATGTCAGAATTTCACGAAAAAATATGGTATAGGCCATGGATCAACACCTTCTACAACAAACTAGATTCTGAGAGCTGGTTACTATTGGCCTACATTGTTCAAGGACACACACAACCACATCAGGACTTGTCACGTGTGTCAAACTACAACAACCAGAGAGAAGTATGCAGCACTCCCACTCCAACCAGTCTTTGAGGTAAAACCTTTCACACAGTGGGGGATGGACTTCATAGGTCCAATCAATCTGCCTTCCTCTGTAGGTCACAGGTATATCCTTACTGTCACTGATTATTTTACAAGATGGACTAAGGCCCTTGCTTGCAAGCAATGTACTTCAGAGGTGGTAATTAATTTCGTCGAATCAGGTATCATTAATTGTTTTGGATGTCCTATGTCTTTAGTTTGTGATAATGGTCCTCCATTTTCCTCATTGAAGTTTTCTAACTGGGCCTTCGATCATGGGATTATAATTAAGTTTGCATCCAATTATTACCCTTAGGGTAATGGTTTGGCTGAGTCTTCCAACAAAAATCTTCTGACTTTTATCCGCAAATTGTTAGAAAGCAATCTGAAGGATTGGCACACCCAGCTCAGATTTTCTCTTCGGGAAGATCGCACAAGACATAATACTTCCATAGGAATATCCCCTTACCACCTGGTTTATGGATTAGAGCCTGTGTTTCCTATTCAGTTGAAAATCCCTAGTTTACAGTTCATTAATGAATATTATGATGAGGAGGATAAGTGTGAGGCCAGACTTGTTGAGTTATTACACTTTGAGGAAAAAAGAGACGAAGCCCTAGACAATTTTTCCAAACATCAGGGGGTAGTCAAAAGGTGGTTTGACAGAAGAGCCAAGGTTAAAGCTTTTAGGATTTCTGACTTGGTTCTTTACTAGGATAAAGCCCATGACCATAAGGGGGAGCACAGAAAATTTGATAAACTTTGGCTTGGCCCTTACCAGATTTCAGAAATCCTGGGTGATAATGCTTTTCATTTGAAAACTCTCACTAGAGAAGATATCCCACTACCTGTCAATGGGTAGTACCTGAAGCATTATTTCTAGTCTTGAGTTGTTTTCAACTCTTTTCCTGTATATAATTAGAGTAGGTTTCATTTCTTCTTTTCTTTTGTTTGTTTTGGTTATTATAGGTTTGTTTTTAGTTTGGTTTTTTTTTTTGCTCTGCTCTTGCTTTGGAGGGTTTTCCTATTTTCTCTTGGATGTGTTGCACCTGCATGACAAATATATCTTTATCTGGGACTGTTCTAAGTATTTCATTGGTGGACTTTAGTCTTGTGTCCCGAAAGGATGGTTGAAGTCTTTTTTATTGCCAAACAGTCTAAATGTTTGATTTAAAGAAGATGGGTCACTGGTTTTGATTTGAATTCAAAGTATTCTGAAATCTTATATCTTTTATATATCTTAAGAATCCTAAGGTTGTTGTAGGACCCTTGTGAAGTTTTGTCAAGTGAAAAACCTTATTTCTGCTTCAATGCCACTGTGGTTCTCAACCCTGAGTGTGAACTTCATTGTTCACAGGTTGAAATGAAAAGTGACATTGAAAAGAATATCAAAAGAAGGAAAAAGGAAAAATATTGAAAATCAAATGAATTCAATCTATCAGGGGTATCTAAATATCTCTATCGGGGCTATAGACACCCGACTGGCAATAGAGCTATGTTCAGGAGAATCACAGCGATAACTTCGTCAGGGCTATGGATGCCTGACTGGCAACGAGGCTCTATCTAGGTTGCTTTTGAAGTTAGAATCTTTACCTAGCCTATCCTGACTAAACTTGGTTTCTACAGTATCTCTAGGAGGGAAATAAACTCATGTGCACACACTTGGATTTTAAGTTTATGAAAGGTTCGATCTACCCTTTGGTTCTGATTCTTTGATCTTTACATTTTGATTTGTTTGTCTAATAGTGAGACTGAAACCAGAGATTCTAGGTCATGGATTCATGTTCATCATCAAATGATCTGGAGCATTTCCCCATCAGAGTCGCCATTTATTGTGCAGTTTTCGCACACATGCCCCATTGAAAGCAGGGACCCTCTTTTGCTTTGGTTTTTGGTGTCTTGGCCCTTTGATTTTGAGGATTTATCTAGCTTTGGCATGTGCTTAAATGTTTATTTTGATTGTCTAAGTGGTTCCCCTAAGTTATTCATTGAAAATATTAAGTTTTGGGTGAATTTCAGATTTTTACCCCGATTCGGTATTTTCCACCATGGCCGGATTTTCCCGAATCCTACTCAAATTCTAACTGAATGTTGTGGTTCAGAGATTTTCGTTCTTCACAGAATTTTGCATGGGCCGGATTTTTCCGAATTTCGTCTTGTCGTTGGGTTCCCAGATTTTCTTGGTTGTCTTGTCGGCGACATTAATGTTCTTCATACAAGCTTTGAACAATGTATTTAATTGATCTTTGAGAACTTATGTGCCATTATACTTTATTGTTTGTCATTAATTGAGTTGAGGAGTGCATTTTGGAAGTATTCGATTTGATTTGGAGTGCTGAGTTTGTGAATTCTTTGATCTAAGGGGTGATTTCTTGAGCATTTATGCTATTGTCTTCGCTGGACGCTATTAAACTAGCATTTGTGATTTCTAACATCAATTTATGCTTCGTCAAATGGTATGTATATTACCCTGGTTTGATTGATGGAAGTTAGCATTGCTTTGGCATTTCTGGTTTTCTTGGGATTTAATCTTATTGAATGTTGTTCATTTTGTGGCTAGGGTTGCATAACATTGTTTGATTTATAGTCTCCCAAGTGATTTTCGAGCTTGTTTGTTTCTTTGCATTATGAGGAGTCTTGCTTGAGAGTTGTGATTTCCCCTAGTGATGACTTAGCATTTCAAATGATCGAATCTTGAGCTTGCCTATGTGTTAATGGCGACCTTGTCGAGTTTGATACCTAGGGCATCACCATTTAACTTTAGTATGCTTTTGAATTGGCCTAGAATTCTAAGAAAACCTATGGAAGGCCCATATCAAACTCAGCGCAGGCCTAGCCTAGACTCTGGAAATTTATCATCGATCCATTAATTTGGGTGAAATCATGATTTAGTGTCGAAGTTCGGGTTTCGTCCTCTGTTCAGGATTTTCCGGCTCTGGGGGATTTTACCGATCCCCTTCCTTTTTCCAGAATTTGCATACTTTTGAAGTTTTACCTTATCTACGTATTTGCTTTGGATTTGGATTTTCTCAAAATCCTTGGTTCCCTATTTTTTCTAAATTTTTCTGAAAGTCTCCTACTTCATGGAAATCCATCTCTAGCGGATTTTCCCGAAATCTGATGGAATATCACGAAATATGGAATAGCATGATGTGTTGATGAGTGATGGTGCATTTTATGATTAGTTTATGCTATTTTGAGATCCCACATGTTGTTTACTGATTGATAATGATCGGATTGAGTTGCTAATATGTGTTTTCATGTTCATTTCGCTGGAATCCGTCCAGGCCGGAATTCTCTGAAATTCTTACTTGGCTTGGATTCCGTGGATAGTCTTGAAACCCGAAGTTTAATATCATCATTTTATTTGGGATTCAATGATACCTTGCTTATATGGGATTCATTTTAATGATGATTTTGATTGATTAACGTTAGTTTCCTATGGTTTTTACTATGGTTTCTTTGTCAAGTGCAGGCAGAGTCTAGCAAGGTAGTGGCTGGAAAGGCAAAGGGTGACATGGAGGGATCTTCAGTATCTGAGGAAGAAAGGATTAAAATGGATATCAAGAACAAAATCCCAGAGAGCAAGATCACCTCTATCTGGTCAGAGGTAACAGATACCAATGTTGGACTATGGGACTATGAGGAGTTCAAAGGAAGAATGGTGGCACAAGATCTTCCTCTAGTGGCTAAGAGAATGTTAGATTCAGGATTGGCACACGTAGCTGGTTTTCCCTCTACGGTGCAGTGTTATGAGTTAGTCCTTGAATGTGCTTGACATTATGACAGTGATACACAGAGAATAATTGGTCCTCAAGGGAGGATTGTGGAAAATTTGAATCCTGTCTCCATAGCTCAGACTTTTGATATGCCAGATAGGTCTCATGTGGTGGCATTCAACATGGAAGCAACCAAGGAGTACTATGAAGAACAAACTGTTAAGTCTCAGCAGCTCATCAATTCCTGGCTGGAGAAGCCTAAGTCTAATTATTCCAAACTGCAAAATTAGTTATTCAGAGCAAAGTTCAAAAAAGAGTATTATGATGCCATCACTCTTCTTAGCAGGGTGGTTGGATTAAAAGATGCTGGCATGTTTGAGAATTGGATTTTCCATGTTATTGTAAGGATGGAATAGGAAAAGACTGACTATCATTGGGCAGATTGAGGAAATGCCTAAAGATCAATAGGAGGTGTAGACACCTAAAAATGACCTAGGCCCCAGTTTCATTTTTACCACTTTCGTCCTAGCATAATTAAGCTATTTAATTATGTCCTTGATCCACATTCAAATATTGATTAAATAATTTATAGTTATTTAATTAATTCGTGTCATTTGTTCGTCATGATTATTAAATAAATAAATGTTATTTATTTATCTAATATGTCTCTAATTATCTAAGTCTTCCTTTGATTAAATAAATTTCATAATTTATTTAATTTTCCTTTATCATTCGTGTCTTCTTGATTAATTAAATAAATTTTATTTATTTAATTACGTCACTAATTAAGTCCTCTTCTTCTGAAAATTAAATAAATTCTTATTTATTTAATTCTGTCCACTTTCCACTATAATTAAGTAATCTATTTTAATTATTTAATTATTCATTAGCTTTTTCTCCCATTAAAATTAAATAAATTTGATTTATTTAATTTAACCATTCTCTTGAATTTTGAATTAAAATCATTATTTAGTTTCAAAATAATTCTTTTATCACATTCCTCTATAATTAAATAATATCTCTATTATTTAATTATTTACCAGTCACCTGGAGTAAATAAATTTCATTATTTAATTTCTCTAGCAACCTCTTTGTCCGTGCCAGCCTTATCTTCCAATTTAATTCTTGACTTTTGACTTCTCATTTAATTTCGACCGTTGATTGAATTATTTTATAATTCAATCTCCACCCTTCATTCTTACCTGTTGCCCTAATTTTGACCTAACCCTAATGCACACATTAGCTTTCAATCTTAAGCATTGATCTTAGGGTTCCTGTCATCTTTTCATCCTAGCCACACATTCAAAATTGCAATTTTTATAAAAGGGCGATTTTGACCTCATTTGTGTCTCTCAGTCTCTAGCTCATTTGACTTCTTGCATTCTTAGTCTATGTCAACTTGCTGTCAACTTAGGTCATAGTTATTAACAGTCATAGTCATTGTAGTTCATTGTAGGGTTATTTTTATTTGCTGCAAATCCTTCAATACTTGCATAGGGCTTAGTCTTTGGTCATAGTTGCTCACATAAATCTGAGGGCATTTTTATTTATCTGCAAGCTAGGAGGTGTAACAAAGGTCAATCAAGGAAGGTGGAGACATAGGGTAACACTATCCCTTTTGTCTTCACATCACTTCCTTTGTACTTTGTTACTTCATAGGAAGTTTAATTGTTATTGTGCTAACCCACTTAATAATTTTAGGATTTTCCCTTGATTACATTGGTGAACCCGACATTGTTATTTCGGCTTTTCGTACGCTCTTTTTTTTTTGGTTGTTTTCTGTTGTTTTGTAGGTACAGGTACGGATCGCCGCAACATTTTTAAAAACAGTGTGACGCATCATATGCGTCGCGACACATACGACAACCGTAGAGCCGCAATCGTCCTATCGCCACGTAACTGATGAACAGAACAATGCATTCGTTATTCCTGAGCCGCATCCGAAACCCCGAAAGCTGCATTTGCAACTTGCGCCGCATCCATCTGGTATAACGTTTGTTTTGTTCTTTCCAGTTTGCGGTTTTATTTTTGCATTTCGGGTTGTCCAATCTTAGGTTATTCTGCTTTCTATCTTTTTTTTTTCCAGCATATTGAACAATATTAGGTTTTCTCTCACTAATCATCTCCCGTAGTAGCTTTCTATTTTGGGTAGAGTTTTTTTGTTGTCTTCTGTTGTTTTGCAGAATACTGGTACGGATCACCGCAAACGTCACAACGCATCTGCTTACAGAAACGACGCAACTTCCCTGATAGACCGCAACTGAGAATTCCAGAGCCACATCTGACATTTAGAGCCGCATTCGCAGAACAGAACGATGCAATTGACATACCGAGCCGCATCTGTCTAATATCGAGCCGCATTTGCCCGTGTATTATCCTTCGTAATTCGGAGTATCCTTCCCCTATGCATTCATGATCCTCGGTATTAGACAGATGCATCCTTCCCTTGGCGATTCATGCATCCTCGGGCGTAAGAGAAACGGTTATCGACTCTAGAATTTTGGGCCCATTCCAAGTAATTTCACCCCGTAGATCGCACCACCTGTAGCACTGACACCGAGGGACTTCCACCGCAGATAGAAAAGTGGGTTCTTGGGAAAGCCTAAGAATCACAGAGCGTGGTTCGGTTTTAGATGGATCCAAAGGGGACTTCATTGCGATGGATCACTTACCCAATGTAATGCCCAACAAACACCCTCGTCTTAGTGTCCAACCGCTTCATTAACTGCTATTGTTTGATATAGTGCAGGTACAAGATTGGCGTCTCAAGATTACCTACTCATCGGGATCCCTTGAGTAGAGATAGCAATTTGGGATGTCACTACCCAATGAATCAATTTGTGCTCAAATGACGCACGAGTCGTGGAGGGGAGCCAATGCCACTAAATTCTAGCCATCCGGGCTTGAGAAGGAAAGGTGTTCATCACCAACCGGTATAACCGGGTGGGCTGGTATCAAGTATACAAACCAAAACAAAATAGCCATCAAACAGATCAAAAACTTCCATAAACACACCATGAAAATCACTTTGAAACAAAACTGTCATTCTGTCGAACCGCAACTAATGTTCTATAACGCAACTGCTCTGATAAACCGCATCTGAAACTTATAACAACACATCTGTATGCGTCGCGACGCATCTGTTAATTAGAAAGCCACATCTGATAAATAGAGTCGCATCTGACAGTCATAAAGCCGCATCTGATAAACCGAGATGCAATTGCTCAACTGAGACGCATCTGCCTGTTAAACCTTTTAAACTGCACAGTCAAAACCAGAGACCTCCAAACTGTCAGCCATTTGTCAAACTCTGTCATTAAAAGGATTCTACCAGCAACCCAATTTGAAATTGCTCAAAGTTTTGTCCCTTAGCTTGCATTGATCACCTTAGGTTTCATACCTCACCCCATTTAGGTATCATACATTCAACATTACGTTGTTCCTAGGCTCATATCTTGCATATTTAGGTGTAGGAAAATCTTAGGCACCCCTTGGCAAAATCATTGTTTTCAAAATTAGACCCTTTTGGACCAAGTTATCAAACATCCTTTTAGTCATTGTCCTCTTTTGTGAGATCTCTTCCAACTCAAAAGTCTAGTTAGGAAGACTCATTAGTCATTTTGTCAACTTGTCATTAACATCAAAGTCCTTTAACAGTCCAAATCGAAAACAAAGTTCAAGCCTAGAAATGCTTAGATAGCCTCCTTTCACATTGCATCCACATTGCATACCTTATTCACAAAAATCCAAAAACAGCGGTCATTTTAGTCATCAGTTTGAACCTTAGATTTCACCTAGTATCATACTTGCATTTAGTGGATATCCCCTTTGAGCAATCTCATTTATGGTCGAAACCAGACTTCAAAAGCAAAAAAGACAAATGGAAAACTTTAGCCAAGATCCCAACAGTCCTCCACATGACTCAGACTGGACCGCAAGTGACCCCTTTACCAATCTGGACAATCAACCTCCAGTGACAACACAATCCCTACCTAACAACTCATTCGAACACTACATGCAGAGAGATGAAAATGGCCAACTCCTTCAAGAACACATAGAAGCATTGACGCAAGACCCAGAGGCCTATCAGTTGGCTGAAACAATAGCACGTCATGATAGGGACAGATTCGTAGCTATGCTCTTGAGTGAAGGAGCTAGGTTACCACCAGGATTTGTCATTAACTCGCTACATGATCCTAATGCCAACAATGTTCACAACATCTCGCACAGTGGTAAAATCCTAAATACTACAAGCAACATCCCTTTTGACACAACAACATTGCATACCACATCCAACATCCCCAACATCTCCAATACAATAAACACTACATCTATTGGGGGATCACAATCATCTACAACATCCACAACACTACCCCAATTAAACACAACCACTCTTGGTTCCGTGACATCATCGGCAAATCATTCCAATCCTCCTGTTATCACAACAACAAACACCACGGGGGCATCATCAAGTCATCACAACTCCCCCTTGACAACTACATCTACTACCATGAACACAACTTCAACAAAAGCATTCAGTAGTAGTTCACAACATCCTTTGGGAGGAGCCACAGGACGTATCTTTATACAAGGACAACAACAAAATGTTAGCACGACAACACAGTCCAATGTCACTATCTCCCAAGGTACTACTGCCAATGTGCCCCTTGTGCAAAATCAACAATTCAGACAAAGTGGCCAAATAACTCAACCCATGACATCGTTAATACATCATAACATTCATGGTCACAATATCCCCCAAATAATGACAAGCATAGCTGGGGGACACATTCCAACATATTCATCCAACGTTCACACTCATCAACATGTGCCTAATCACAACTTTCAATACCAACAACAACACACGTCATACATACCGCAACAACCCGTACTGCCACAATACACCTATACTCATGTGGGAACACATGGTGTACCAGGCAATCCAACGTATGGAAATGTAAATGACCCCACCATAGATGAACTCAAAGCAACAGTGTGGGATATGGCGAAGCAAATGAAAAACATGCTCATTATAGGTGGGAAATCCGAAATATCATATGACTTGGATGTGTACCCATTCGACACAAACTTACGTATGCCCGCATTTCCACCAAGATATATGTCACCTAACTTCACTAAATACAAAGGAAAAACAAATCCCATTGAACATCTTCATGAATTTGCAACTAACTATATGGATATCGCCTATGAACCCACATACCTGATGAGACTTTTTTCCAAAAGCTTGGCGGGTCAAGCCCTCGAATGGTTTTCAACACAAAAAGATATCCAATCATGGGATGAGCTCAAAAGAAGGTTCATAAAAAATTACGCATACAATATTGACATGGACACCTCTATCACTAGCTTGTGCAATCTCAAACAAGAAGAGTCGGGTGAGACATTTATCCCGTTCTTCCAAAAATGGAGAAGCCTCGCTAGTCGATGTCACATTGACATTCCTGAAAGGGAAAAGGTTGACATGTTTGTTCAAACACTTTTAGGGCCCCTTAAATTCGCATTGCAAATACATTGTTGCACAACCTTCACAGAATTAGTGGAAAAGGGGGTCCAAATTGAGAAAGCCCTTATCGCAAAGGGAGAACTGAGGTATGGTGCCAAAAACACAAACACCAACACACCCGCTGACAAAAACAAGTATTGGGTCAAGAATAAACATGTTACCAACGATGGTGTTGTAGACGCCAAGACTGCAAGTCCCCTATTAGCTTTGAAAGGGGTACAACAACAAAATAGACCAACAACGACATTGACACCTCCCCCCAATACTCCTTCGAACAGTCAAAATGGTCAAAACTGTCAAGGACAATATCGTCAACCAAGACAATTCCCTAGGGGTCGCACATACACCAATTTAGGTGAACCCATTGCAGACGTCCTTAAGAAATGCATTCAACATGGGGTCATCACACTTCCAGAAATAAAACCTTATGACCCCGGACAATTCAAACCAGCATGGTGGGATGACAACGCGATTTGCGAATACCATCGAGTCAAAGGGCATACAACCTCCAACTGCAGACAACTGAAAAACGTAATTCAAGACCTTATTGACAATCGCACCATCGATGTAGGTGGATCGCAATTCAATTCCAACTCAGATCATACTATCCACAAAAATCCACTGCAGGATCATGGTCCCCATAATGCTTCCACTTCAGGATCGCAGAATCAAGCTAACTACACCCGAGTTAAGTACAATTACTCTGGTGGACCAATAATAAATAATGTCAGAACAGACGATGAGTACATCAACACCATTACGATCAAGAGAGCACCACAGTGCAATGCTACTACGCGAAGTGGCAAGGTCACTATAGCTGGTCCACCTCCCCCTAGACAAGCCAAGATCATTGTAGGAGGCCCATCTGCTAAGCAACCGCAACCAAATTCATCTGCTAAACAACCAAAACATGTCTCAACCTCACAACAGTGGAAACCCAAAAGTCAGTTCAATCTCATTGACCAACTAGGAAAGACTCCTGCACAAATATCTATCCTTGAGCTGCTTCATATCTCTCCCGCACACAAAGAAATCCTAGATAAAACTCTCTTAGAGTCGTCGGTCCCGAAGGACATTGATGTTAATCAGTTTGAAACTATGGTGGGATATCTTACCACGCCGCACCATGTCACCTTCTCAGATCAGGATTACTCATCATCAAAAACCAACCACAATGATGCGTTACACATAGAAGTTCTTGTCCACAAACACAAGGTCAGACGGGTTTTAATAGATGGCGGAGCAGGGTTGAATATATGCTCTCTTAAATTGGTTAAGGCTCTTGGATTCTCTGATGCATGCGTAGACCCAACAAAAAGCATAGTGATCAAAGCATATGATGACGAGGAACGCTCTTCGCGAGGTGTTATCTCTCTCCCCATCAGAGTGGGACCACTCATTGTCGACACCACTTGCCAGGTCCTGGATTTGGAACTACCATATAACATTTTACTTGGTCGTCCATGGATCCACGCTTTGAAAGCCATTCTGTCAACATACCACCAATGCCTCAAGTTCCCTTTTGATGGTACAAAAGTCACCATATACGGAGACCCCGACCCTTTCCAATATTGTACCAATTTAAGGGGTATCTCAGAAAACCAAGTACCTATTAACTGTGAAGCACTTGACTCCTCGTCCAAATATGTCGATTCTTCCACACTCAGGTCATCCTCCACATCCACTCCATCCATGTCTTTTGACATATCACAACCCTCCACCAATCCTAAGACCGAATCAACTGATAAAATCCAGGACCTCGGCTGCGGAGAGTTCAAACTAAATACAACATACAGCATAACTACAATACCCACTCCCCCAAAGATATATGGTCGACCATGTTTCAGAATGGAACCGCAGGAAACATTCAAAGTTCCACTGAATACAGTTTTCATTAAATGGGGAGACATGAATGATGAAGACCTTGCTGACATCATAGGATGGATCTATAAAGATATAGTCACATTACCCCCGTTAGCGGTTCAGAAATATGGCAAGGGTTACAACATTATGAAGGCTAAAGGCTACGATGGTACTAGTGGCCTTGGAAAAAATAAAACTGGTCGAAGGGAACCTATAGAAACTTTCCAAACTCCGAAGCATCTTGGATTAGGGTTTGGATCAATTGACAATGGTGATCGACGTACCTCTGGACTTTCCAGTGAGCGAGTACATGCTTCTGAAAGTGTTGAGACTATTAGGGAATCCCTAACCGAAACAGACTCCCACGAATGGGAATTTGGCTCCGAACAATCCCTAAGTGACTGTTGTATTAATGATCTGTTTGTTGAACCAGGGGAATTGACCTCTGAACAACGGTTTTGGCAAACATTCGAAATCAAGCAGACACCAAACAGTCAAAATCCCACTAGCACTTTTCATGACACGCAACAACCACCATCTGAACCCCCTCAGTCTAATCTATTCGAAGTATCAGATGACATTGATAACCAGGGCTCTCAAACCTTCACCCCTTATTATGACAACGAATATGACACTAGTGAAGGAGATTACTGGATAGAGTCCGATGTCGAGTTGGATGATGATAACCTCATCTACAACATCAACGCATCCATCTGTATGCTATCAGCATCCTCACCCGAATTCACTAGCCTTGATGATGACATTTCCTTAGTCTACCCTGAACTAGTCGATTGGGACCAACAAGGACCGCCAGTTCTAGACACATTCCAAAATGATGAAGCCATTGCTGAATTCATGGGATTACGCGAGGGCATACCCAGTGGGGACCACAGATCAGGATTTACTATTGATTTGGATTGCGTGGCATACTTTGGTGAGACAGTTCAGTCCTCTAGTCGCAAAAGTAAAAATAAAGTAAAAAATGAAACGTCTCTAGGTGAAAACCGAAAGGCACCTCTTGACGGCAAAATAGTAAAAACAAAGGACGTATCTGCGGGTGAAAACCTCTCGGAGGCGCCCAAAGATGGAGGATTGGACTTTCTCCCCGTGCAACAGGAGAGATCAGCCATGCTTGTTGAGGACACCATAGAAGACAACATCTCAACTCCGGAAGACCCCAAGATGGTCCTATTTGTGACATCATTGACAGATGAAGAGAAACCGGAATTTCATAAATTCTTTGCAGAACGGAAAATAAACTTCGCATGGTCCTATGCTGACATGCCAGGATTGGACCCCAAGCTGGTTCTACATCATCTGCCACTAGTACCCAATGCTAAACCAGTCAAGCAGAAGTTGCGCAAAATGCACCCTCAAGTTGCTCTATTGGTTAAGGCCGAGTTAAAGAAATTACTGGATGCCGGATTCATAAGGTCTATAGATTATGCTGAATGGATTTCCAACCTAGTGCCAGTGACAAAGCCAAATGGATTAATTCGGGTATGTACAGATTTTCGGGACCTGAACAAAGCATGTCCAAAGGATGACTTTCCTTTACCAAACATTGATATCATAGTGGACCTTACAGCAGGACATGAGATGCTATCCCTCATGGATGGTTTCTCTGGTTATAATCAAATCCGTATTGCTCCTGAGGACCAACACAAAACAGCATTTACTTGCCCATGGGGTACATACTGTTGGAATGTCATGCCCTTCAGTCTCAAAAATGCAGGTGCCACATATCAAAGGGCTATGACCACGATCTTCCATGACATGATGCACAATATAATGAAGGACTATGTAGATGACTTATTGGCCAAATCGACAACAAGGAAAGATCATTTGAAGGTACTTGACAAAATTTTCAAGAGACTAGAAGAGTACAAAGTTCGGCTAAACCCCAAGAAGTGTGTTTTCGGGGTCACATCAGGAAAACTGTTGGGATACATTGTCTCTCAAAGAGGCATAGAGGTTGATCCAGCAAAGATTAAAGCAATCATAGACATGCCTCCACCTAAAGGAATCAGTGAACTCAGAACCCTGCAAGGCAGAGTGCAATCTATTCGCCGCTTCATAGCTCAGTTAGCAGATAAGTGCCAACCATTCCAGTATTTGTTACGCAAAGGTGTTCCCTTCGTATGGACAGATAAATGTCAACAGGCCTTCCAACAAATCAAAGATTACCTGCTATCAACACCAGCCCTCATGCCGCCTATTCATGGAAAGCCATTAATTCTATACATCTCGACCACTAATTCAGCACTGGGGGCATTACTGGCCCAAAATGATCATGAGGGGAAAGAAAGAGCAATCTACTACATCAGCCGCACACTGATAGGTTATGAGTTGAATTACACATACATTGAACACGCATGTCTCGCAGTTGTCTTTGCAGCTCAAAAACTAAGGCATTATATGCTCAATCATCAGACACAACTAGTGGCCAAAATTGACCCATTGAAATACCTATTAAGTCGAGCAGCATTAACAGGCCGATTGGCAAAATGGGTCATGATCCTGAGTGAGTACGACATACAGTATGTTGAACGCAAGGCAATAAAAGGGCAAGTAATAGCAGATCAACTAGCAGATGCGCCAATGCAAGCCTCTCACCCGTTGGTAACTAATTTTCCTGATGAGTCCATTTTTCATACAGAACCCGCTACACCATGGAAGCTATACTTTGATGGGTCTCACACTGGCCATGGCTCAGGCACTGGAATCTTGTTCATCACACCACAAGGGGATTCAATTCATAAGTCTTTTCGAATCACTTTCCCTTGTACAAATAACATTGCTGAATATGAAGCACTAGTTACAGGTCTCAAGTTGGCAATCAAATGGAAAATTCAGACACTGCTTGTATTTGGCGATTCCCAGCTAGTAATCAAACAAGTGAATGGTGACTATGAAACAAAGGATGAGAAGTTGCTTCCTTACAAGAGGATGGTGGATAGCTTCCTAACATGCTTCCAATCAGTGTCTTTTGAACAAATCCCCAGGGTACAGAATAAGGCAGCCGACGCAATGGCTACTATTAGTTCTCTCTTGGACATCCCAAACAATGTGTCACAATTTGAATTCCTAGTAGAACAGCTGTTGATACTGGCATATGATATCCCAGAGTCGGAAATGGTTTGTGAACTTGTTGGTCCCAACTCTCCTTGGTATCAGGACATTTATGACTATCTAAAGACTCACACCCTTCCACCGAACCTATCCAATAACCAAAGAAAGTCATTCATTAGAAAATCTGCAAGGTATGCCATTATCAGCGACACCCTATACCGCCGTAGTTTCGACAGTACCCTCCTTAGATGTCTTGACACTGATGAAGCATGTACGACTTTACGATAAGTGCACGATGGTATATGCGGATCTCATTCGAGCGGTCCTACTCTGGCTAAGAAGCTAACGAGACTTGGATATTATTGGCCGACAATAGAAAAAGATGCAATAGAATATGTCAGAACCTGTCGCAAGTGCCAGATCCATAGTGATTTAGTCCATGCTCCAGCACAAGAACTTTGACCAATCACTTCTTCATGGCCCTTCGCTCAATGGGGACTCGACCTCGTGGGTAAGATTCATCCAACTTCCTCCAACGGCCATAAATTCATTATCACCGCCACTGAGTATTTCACAAAGTGGATCGAAGCCATTCCATTGACATACATTACTGGCAAACAAATATCAAAGTTTATCCTTAATTACATCATTTGCCGATATGGCCTCCCACAGTCCATCATCACTGACAACGGACGTCCGTTCAAAAACCAAGACGTACGTGAGTTATGTGAGCGATTCCATATCCAACACCACTTTTCATCCCCATACTACCCCCAAGGAAACGGCCAAGCTGAGGCGTCGAATAAAACCATTATCAAGATCCTTAAAAAGACTGTCAATGACGCTGGCCGCGATTGGCACATACAACTTAACCCTGCTTTGTGGGCTTACCGAACTAGCATTCGTACGCCTACAGGAGCTACCCCATTCGCCCTGGTTTTTGGCGCAGAAGCCATCTTACCCATTGAGGTCGAAATTCCTTCGCTACGGGTCTCTTTGAAGGGTCTAGCTAATGAAGAGGAATACCGACAATCACGCTTGCACGAGCTGGAAATGCTGGACGAAAGAAGACAAAACTCATTGAATCACCTCCAGGCATATCAAAATCGCCTTTGTCGCAGCTACAATAAAAAGGTCATGGTCAGAAGGTTTGACATTGGCGACCTGGTTCTCATGCAGAACCCTAAGAATCAAGCAGACAGAGAAAAGCCAGGAAAGTTTGAACCAAACTGGTTGGGTCCATATATCATCATATCTTCTTTTGGTTCTGGAGCATATCAACTGGCGACTCCAGATGGGGAACAATTGACTGAACCCATCAACAGTTTACACCTCCGAAAGTTCTACGCATAGCATCAGAGGACAAAGCTGGAGGACCCTAAAATATTAAAAAAAAAATAGTAAAAAGAAAAATAATTCGTCCAATAGTGAAAACCTGGCAAACAGGCGCTTTGGACAAGTACCAAGGTGAAAACTTGGCAAACAGGCGCCATGTGTAATCAATCATTGCTCGGCCATCTATTGTCACTTGGTCTAAAATTGGCTTAGGATGAAGACTGTCTTCGTCATTATTTCGCAAGTCACTGTCACATTCTCCTCTACCTGTCCTAGTGGACGAACGATTAACATCAAGTCCTGACGACTATTTGTCCAGCAAGTCAACAGCATCCTATCCGTATCCCTTGCAAGTGGCTAAGTCTTAAACCTGACTGGGGGCAAAATGTTTACCATGTGACTGCAGTGGATGACACGTGAGAAAAACAAAAAAAAAAAATCACAAAATGTTCTGAAAAAAGACAAAAACATCATAAAATGTCCTGAAAAAAGACAAAAACATTGTAAAATGTCCTGAAAAAAGACAAAAACATCATAAAATGTCCTGAAAAAAGACAAAAACATTGTAAAATGTCCTGAAAAAAGACAAAAACATCATAAAACGTCCTGAAGAAAAATACAAAAACATCCAAATCAATGTCAAAATCCTAAAAATGGGGTCAATCAAGTCAATAAGTCCATGTCATCGTCCGAACTACGTTGTCTCTGCGCATTTGCTACATAGGCAAGACTCATACTTGAGTCCCCGAGACATTAGGTCAGTCTTATTAGGTTTGTCAAAATAAATCATGGCGTAATCTTTGGTCATCAAGACCAAGTCATTGGTCGTGTCGAACTACGAGGTCTCTGAGTGTATGACGTAGGCAAGGCCATCTATCGATGAGCCCCCGAGGCCACACTAGGTCAGTCCATTAGGGTTCATGACACTAAAATGGCACACACGTCAAAAATCTTCAATCAATTTTTAGATAAGGAAACTCCTGAAACAAAGTAAAAACCATCTTTTATTCAACATGACAATCTCATTAAGACAATATCGGCACATAATCAAACGCAAGTCAACCTTAGTCAAACACAAGTCAAAGCAAGTCAAATCATTATAACTGGTCAAACTGTCAAATTTTGGTTAGTCTTCAGATAAGTCCTTCTGAAAGATAGCCTTTGTCATTTACGCATTAGGATGTGTCCTTCCTAGGCATCGTCATTGTCATTCGGCCTTTCGAGCAATCCTACTGACATCTAAGGATCACTCTTCCTGACATTAGCGTTCTTCAGATGAGTCCTTCTGAAGAACCAACTCTATCATTTATGCTTTAGGATGTGTCCTTCCTAGGCATCGTCATTATTTTGAGGGACCCCTTACGACCATTAGGGATAAAATCCTCCTGACATTTGGCATCATTCAGGATGTGTCCTTCCTGAATCCACCAAGTCTCGACATTTTCAAGGTCATCAAAACTTTAAACACTCCGACATTTTGACATCGTCAAACATGACACCTTGGCATCAGAACAATGGCTATCCAGATGCACTTGACAAACACTTGGCAATTGTCTTTTCATTTCTTATCATGTTATTAGTTTTTCAGTGAGATCCCACTAAGCAGGATTTAGAGAAGCAACGACGTAGCATGACAATTGACACGCATGACTACTAGCTTCTCAACGAGATTCTGATCTTGGGATTTAGAAAAGCAACAACATATCATGATAGAGACTTCATTTTTTTATATAGTTGGACAAACATGTCACTAGTTTCTCAAGGATGTCATGGCAACAGGATTTAGAGAAGCAATGACGTTTCATGATTTTCCCTTGTCCTTTACTGCTTGTGGTTGATTATGACGACAAGACTGGGGCAAGTACGCTCCTAGTATGAGTCATACTCATCCTTGTCTGTGATTGTTTTGTCTTGGGTAATGGCACGACCTTGCACACCTAGATCTATGTCATATCTTGGTGTTTGTTGACCATTACAACAGTTTGCCCAATGATGATTAAAGAGCAACGAATATTAAAAGTCCTATAGTAAAATGTTGAAGGATTTGTATCTTCTCATAGGTCTCATATCTTCTCCTCTTCAGTCTGGTCATCTCCTCTCTTCAGTCTCGTCATCTTCTCTCGTCCATCCCATGATGATATCCTGTGACATCCAAAAACATAAGTACATACATGATATATCCATTGCATTAGGTCCATACATACATCATCCATGGCATTAAATAACATCATATACATAATCACAAACATTGCATTAACATAATCATCATCATGGCATATTTTACATAAATACATCATGCACATCATTAACATAAGCATATGAATACTGCATTATCATGGCATCAAAAATCACAACATAGACATCATAATACATAACTGGTATCATAAGATAAGCATTGTACATCATACACACATAATGCATAGAACATCAC
Organism: Sequoia sempervirens; assembly: GCA_007258455.2. Lineage (NCBI taxonomy): Eukaryota > Viridiplantae > Streptophyta > Pinopsida > Cupressales > Cupressaceae > Sequoia > Sequoia sempervirens. The sequence continues at coordinate 26,621 of VDFB02004297.1, read as the reverse complement.
ATAACACATGTAGGCCGCATCAAAACTGCATCATCATATAAATATCATCTCAAAAATATGCAATGTCACAGGATAGAGTCAATGGATATCCCAAAAATGGAGCTCGCAGGCTCAACAATAAACATAATGTGTCCAAATACAAATATGCCCCTAGGGTAGGCTCTCATCATCCCCTCGGGGTGAAGAATGTGCTGGTGGCTGAGGCCCTGTCACTGGCTCTGAAACAATGGACGGCCCTGTAGTGCCCTGTGGCTGTGAGGATGAGGGAACTGCGAACGAAGGTATCATCGTGACAGCAGGGAACACCTGTGAGGTCACTGCTGCTGGACTCTGCGAAGCGGTAGGATCTGTCACTGGTGGCTGACCCTGCACTGACCTCTGAGCTGAACCAACTGAACCCTGACTGTGACTCGGAGTATGCCTGTGGGAGCGATGTGATCTGTGGCCTGATGTGTGTCCTGTGGAAGAAGACCCTCCGACACTGCTGTGGCTCCTGGTACCACTGCCACTGCCCGACCTGTGCCCACTACCTATCCTCGTCTGTGATCGAGACAGGGTAGGATCTCACTGCTCTGGTGGCACTGCCTGCTCATATAATGTCCTGTACTGCCCTAGCCTCGTGCTCACCCTGGCCAACTCCCGGGCCATGTCCCCTATGGGTCCTGTGCATAAGGCCGCGAACTCTACGCACCATCGCGCTGAATCCTGTTGGCGAATCACCGCCTGATCCCGCTCCACATGGGCTACCTCTAGTGCTGACTGTAGTGATCTCACCTAGGCCAGGCTGGCATCTAACCTCTGCTGTAGATCGGCCACTCGCTGATCAGCTGTCGCATCCGGTGGCAACTCTGAAGACGGTATCTCCTCCTCACCCTCCACCATCTGCCATCTCAGGAGTCTCTCTGCCTCACCTATGGCCTCGTCCTCCAGATCATCATCATCCTCCTCCTCTCCCGCCACCGTCGTCTCCTCCTCTCCCGCCACCTCCGTCTCCTCCTCTCCCGCCACCTCCGTCTCCTGTCTCTCCCCCTCCGCCTCCTCCTCCCCGGCCACATCCACCTCTAGTGTCCTGACCTCCTCCTCCTGTACCCCTACCTCTGGCTCCCCCTCCTGTCTCCCCTCACCCTCCCCCTCCTGTTTGGGCTGCTCCTCCATCTCCCCCTCCTCACTGACCTCGGGGATAGCATCTAATGCTACCCTTGCCATGCGCTGTCGCAACCTGCGACCTGATGCCTATCCATCCCACCGTCGCCTCCTGCCATCTCCACCGCCATCTCCACCACGGCCTCCCTCTCCACCTCGGCCTCCATCTCCACCTCGTCCTCCATCACCACCCCGGCCTCCGTCTCCACCTCGGCCTCCATCATCACCCCTGCCTCCGTCCCTCCCTCCATCACCACCCCTCCCTCCATCTCCATCCCTGCCCCTGCCTCTGCTGCCCCACCTCTCCAACCCCAAGCCTGGGCTACTAGCCTGTCAATTTGCTGCATCGCAAAGGCCACTGGGATGGCCGGCCTCCACGCTTGCTCTCTCGACGATCGGGCATACTCTGCTATCCCCATCAGTACATCCTGTTGCTCCCCGAACTGTCTCAGTACACGCTGTGGCAGATACATCTCAATAATCAGTGATTTTTGTACTGTTCGGCCAATGAGGTATCGATACTGCCTGCAAAAACTGAGATGATTGTCTTCATCATCCCACGCCTCACAATCCCTGTAGGGTTTCCAGATGAAGGTCACCATGGTGTCAATCTGATGTCGCCACCACCCCGTCTCACCCATGTGAGTCTGTTGTAATGCGCCAGCATAATAGTACGAATAAGGCATCCCCGCAGCCAGCTGTGGTCTGTCAATAGGAGGGCGGAATATGGGAATATGCTCCCATGCCCAGATCATCATCAAGGTGGTCCCACAGGAGATACTCTCTCCTCTCCGGTACACAACGTCATGCAGCTGATGATAAAGTGTCCCCAACAAACAAGGACCCCATGCATACACTGTCCTGTCTCGCCCCATGCCGACCATGACATCCCCCAACCAATCAGAAATCCGTGCCCTCGGCAGTCAGGAACCAAAATCCCCCCAATCAGAGTCGCCAAAAATGCATCAAAGCGACTGTAATGCTCAGCTAGGAAATCCCAATGGATTTCGTAACCCTCAATGCCGAGTCCGGCACCCTGATCCTGGTAGTATGCCCGGAAGGTCTCCTCGCTATGGCGGGGATCGTACACAATCCGCTCCCCTCGAATCAGAATCCGAAGAATGTGGTAGACATCCTCCAAAGTAATCGTAGCCTCACCTGTCGGCAGGTGAAAGGAACAAGTCTCCGAATGCCATCTCTCGCACAACGCCGTCAGCAAACCCCTGTTCGCCCGAATGGCGGGAATGAATGCAGCATGAAATAAGCCGAGTCTCATCAGTCGTCGTCGCTCTTGCGGGCCTAGCTGATCGCCAAACCGAAAGGTCCTCGGTCTGCTCTCCCTCGTATAAATAGGGGCAAGCTGCCTCTGCAAAAAGATGAACATTGCATTAGCACCTTTTTAGACAACTGTGACCGTCACGAAAAATAACTTAGGGCATGAAAGCATTAAAACAAGTTAAAGCAAGAAAACAAGCAAATGTGGCACAAAAATGCAATTGCGTCTCAAAAACACAAATGTGTCGTTAGAAAAATCAAATGCGTTTCACAAAGTCAAGTGCGTCTTTGTACTTCACTTGCGTCGCAAATTTTGGCATTTGCGTCCCACATTGCGAATGCGTCGCGGTTTTTCACTTGCGGCATTCAAATAATCAGTTGCGTCGCAACACTACGATTGCGGATTTTAAAAGGTCAAATGCGGCTCGATTAAGCAGTTGCGTCGCACCAAAAATTGAATGCGGCACAAACAACCGGCGCGGCTCATTTGTTCCAAGCACTTGCGTCGCGACGCATCAAATGCGGCGAACGCGAAGTCAGTTGCGGCATACGCGAACGCATATGCGTCGCGGCGCATTCGTTCACTACCCTAGAAAGCATTAAAAAACACGTAAATCGAGAAAATGACAAAGCAAGTTTAGGGTACATACCGCAGGTCCTAAGCCCTCTGGCCATCTGAAGGTCCTCACGATCTCTCCGCGGTGCTCTGTCACTGGAATCACCATCGTCACTGCTACGCCTTTTGCTCTGAGCTCTCAAGATTTACAAGGTGAATAGTGAAAGTGAATTGACTTTTACCTATTTGACCATCTATTTATAGGGTGAAAGTGACATTTTTTCAACTGTAGTTAATACTGAAGGCTCATTTCCGCGCCTTTGACCTCTCCGAAGGTTGCTTTAAACATGTCAGAATCTGAAACCGACTGCGCCGTTGTTTTTCTGGCTATCAAATTGATTTATCGGGACCTTTTGCAAATTTTTCTGGCACCGACCCAAAATTTGAAAATTTCCCAAGGGGGCAAGAATACTCCGTACCTTCACTGGGGCATATTATTGACATATTTTTCTTTGTCACAATACGACAAGCGACATTATGACAAAGAGGGGCAAAATGTAGACACCTAAAAATGACCTAGGCCTGCAAGCTTCATTTTTACCACTTTCGTCCTAGCATAATTAAGCTATTTAATTATGTCCTTGATCCACATTCAAATATTGATTAAATAATTTATAGTTATTTAATTAATTCGTGTCATTTGTTCGTCATGATTATTAAATAAATAAATGTTATTTATTTATCTAATACGTCTCTAATTATCTAAGTCTTCCTTTGATTAAATAAATTTCATAATTTATTTAATTTTCCTTTATCATTCGTGTCTTCTTGATTAATTAAATAAATTTTATTTATTTAATTACGTCACTAATTAAGTCCTCTTCTTCTGAAAATTAAATAAATTCTTATTTATTTAATTCTGTCCACTTTCCACTATGATTAAGTAATCTATTTTAATTATTTAATTATTCATTAGCTTTTTCTCCCATTAAAATTAAATAAATTTGATTTATTTAATTTAACCATTCTCTTGAATTTTGAATTAAAATCATTATTTAGTTTCAAAATAATTCTTTTATCACATTCCTCTATAATTAAATAATATCTCTATTATTTAATTATTTACCAGTCACCTGGAGTAAATAAATTTCATTATTTAATTTCTCTAGCAACCTCTTTGTCCGTGCCAGCCTTATCTTCCAATTTAATTCTTGACTTTTGACTTCTCATTTAATTTCGACCGTTGATTGAATTATTTTATAATTCAATCTCCACCCTTCATTCTTACCTGTTGCCCTAATTTTGACCTAACCCTAATGCACACATTAGCTTTCAATCTTAAGCATTGATCTTAGGGTTCCTGTCATCTTTTCATCCTAGCCACACATTCAAAATTGCAATTTTTATAAAAGGGCGATTTTGACCTCATTTGTGTCTCTCAGTCTCTAGCTCATTTGACTTCTTGCATTCTTAGTCTATGTCAACTTGCTGTCAACTTAGGTCATAGTTATTAACAGTCATAGTCATTGTAGTTCATTGTAGGGTTATTTTTATTTGCTGCAAATCCTTCAATACTTGCATAGGGCTTAGTCTTTGGTCATAGTTGCTCACATAAATCTGAGGGCATTTTTATTTATCTGCAAGCTAGGAGGTGTAACAAAGGTCAATCAAGGAAGGTGGAGACATAGGGTAACACTATCCCTTTTGTCTTCACATCACTTCCTTTGTACTTTGTTACTTCATAGGAAGTTTAATTGTTATTGTGCTAACCCACTTAATAATTTTAGGATTTTCCCTTGATTACGGGAGGCTGAGACAAAGAAGAGTGTAGTTAGAGTCCATTGTTCGAGTGGTTGGACAAGGTGATCAAGAGAAGCGAGGTTGTTGTGGAGGATACTCCACCTAACTGGGATGAGTTGCTAGCCAAGATTGGAAAGGATAAGGGTAAGAAGAAGGCCAAGGTCATTTCAAAAATTGAAAGAGATGAGGCAAGCAATAGGGTGGTTCATATTGCAACTCCTGCTCCAAATAAGAATAGGGATGAGGTAACTACAAAAGATTACAATGTGCAGACTATCAATTTAGGGCCCACTTCCGTTGAACAGGACATTGAAGATTATCAGGGTTCTAGTACAGTCATCTTGGGCAGATTGAGGAAGGAAATGAAGACTAAACAAGAGATGAAGAAGGAAATTGAGGGACTCAAGAAATGTTTGGAAGATCTAATGAAACCCTTGCAATCCATTAACCCCTTGTCCTCTGTTGCAAATCCCTTACCCCAAGAAACTATCACTGATCTTGAAAGAATGAAGGCCTCCACTCTTGTTGTGGCAAATTGGCTGCAAGGGGTGCGAACTAAAGGAAATGATGCTATCAGGGAAATTCTATCATCTGGGAAAGATGCTATGAGGGAAATTGATTGGTTGAAGGAGGTATTAGCTTAGGATAAAGAAGATACAGATCTCCTGTTGCAGAAAACCAAAATCATCATGGAGTATACCAAGGATAAACTTATAAGTGATAAAATTCTCCCTTCCTCTAGAGCTGTTGAACCTTGGGAATGGTTTGAAGCGTTGCAGATTAGGCAGAAGTTTATGAAGAATATCTACAAGCAGAGGAGGAAAATTGATGATACCCTAACTGGTGTTTATAATGGATGCATTGCTTTCTTTGAGATAATGACAGGGAGAAGGAAGATTGCACCTAAATATTTGAGTTTAGAGCAATTGAGAAAGTGGTTGCATGATGTTTATGCTCCAGTCAGTGATGATCCTATTACTAAACATCAATTAGATGATGTGGCCACCTACATTGCTGTTATTGATAAATATCTAACATATAAGGTCAAGTGGGATAAGTCGGTGAAACAATCAACGTCGGATATTACATCAATTGAGAGCTGACATAAGGCTTTTCCTTTACCACCTGTGGCCGACTTGGATAGGGTAATTTTGAAGGTGCATGAAATGTTGGATCAAAATAAAGACAAAGGGGAAGGTAGTTAATGATGGGCTACATTGAGATTTGTGCTTCCCTATTATTTTGGCATGCATTTATCCAAGCTGCATTGGAGATCCCAGGCCGACCTGGATGAAGTTCACACATTTAATGCTTATTTATTTCATTTTGAATTTCTTTTGGCCGACTTCTTGTGGCCAATTATTATTGTAAAACCCTAACTAGGCTGACATGTTTTGGGGGGTTTCTATTAATATGGCATTTTGCCTCATTTGTAAGGGCTAGACATAGACATAAAAAAAAGAGAGATAGCTAGTATTGAAGTGAATTAAGTTGAGCAGGAGTTAGCAAGTAGTTGATCTCAAGCAAATATTGTAACAAAAAGTTGGAATTGTTGCTAAAGTGGATAATTTGATGCAAGTAATGGCATTGCGATTTGGTGCCATACTTGTGTTCTTTTTATCTTGCATGGTTCTTGTTATTCTATCTTTAGAATTTCTTTGAGGGAATTTGAGAGTTTGATATTTAGAGTTAGATTTGATTCAATGATATTTATGGCGTGATATTTGAAGTGTTGCAGCAATCCCTGGTCCATACTTTTCGCAACCAACTAAATTTTAGTTGCTTTGCAAAGTTAGCATGGACTTTTATGTTCATTGTGCTTAGTTCGATTGTCAGGGTTTATTCATTTCAATTGCAATAGGGTTGTTTGAATGAATGTTCATGATTTGAAAATATTAACACCTTAGAAGATTGCACTGTTTCTATAAGATTGCAGATCCAACTGGGTCAAGTAGAAATTGGTTTCAAGGGATTGGTCCATTTCGAGTGTTTGTCATTGGCATTGTTAATCTTAGGTTTAGTATTAATCTTGAAATCTCTTTGAAACCTTATATATATTTTTATTTTTTTTATCATTGGGTTAAAATTTGGATTGAAGTATCATCATATTGCTAGATCTGATAAATTTAAGATTTAGTATTTTTCTTGTAGTAAGGTCCCATTGTGATTACTAGCATTTTCACATTTATCACTGAGTTGTTTATGCATTGTCAAGACCTGACATTAGAGAACTTGGGGTTATCTCTTGAGGCTTGCTGATAGAGATTTACCTTTCAAGAGAGATAGGATTTCCATATTCTGTCTGAGTTTTTGTTGTGCAGAAAACATCATCAATAGGTAAGATGTTCCGCTCGGGTTCTAGATTTTCCTAACAAGTCATCGACATAATCCTTTATGATGATATGGGTGAGGTCATGGAAGATGACCGTCATTTCCCTTTGATATGTCGCCCCCCCATTTTTGAGATCAAAGGGCATAACATTGTAACAAAAAGTACCCCAAGGTGTTGTGAAAGCGGTCTTATGTTGGTCCTCAGGTGCAATTCGGATCTGATTATAACCAGAGAAACCATCCATAAGGGATAACATCTCATATCTTCTAGTGAGGTCGACCAACATGTCAATATGAGGCAGAGGGAAGTCATCCTTTGGGCAGGCCTTGTTAAGGTCCTTGAAGTCTATGCAGATCTGAATGTCTCCATTTGGTTTGGCAACTGGGACTATTTTGGAGATCCAATCGAAGTAGTCAATTGGTCTAATAAAACCTGCATATAGTAATTTCTCTTGTTCCTTCTTGACTAATAATGCTACATGTGGATGCATCTTGTAGAGCTTCTATTTGAAAGGCTTGGCATCAGGGCGAACGTCTAGATGATGAACCACTAAAGTGGGGTCCAAGCTTGGCATGTCTGAATATGACCAAGAAAAGTTAACAATACCCTCTTGGAGTAACTAAAAAATGACTACATATTCCGGATCTGAGAGTGATTTGGCCACATATGTGATCTTAGGAGTTTCGGCGGTGCCCAAATTAACTTCTCGAGTTTCTTCAATTAGAATGGCTTACCATGTAGATAATTGAGTTACCACAAGGGGAAGATGAACATCTCCATCCTCCAATGCCTCTTCAAGGTTTTCTCCTTTGGATGCGTCCTTTATTTTTACTTTTTCAAGGTTAGGAAGTGCCTCGGGGAGGTTTTCACTAGATGATCACATTTTATTTTTCTTATTCTTATTTTTGTGACTGGAGTGTTCATCCTCCCCCAATCCCATAAGGTTGACATATGTATCCACAGACATATTGACGGGTGTGCTATCACGTAGGTCCCAATCAATAAGCTCAAGGTGAAAAAGGGATTAGGCTAATGGTACAGACGGATAGGCATTCGAAAATGGATGACAGGTCTATGTGATCAACGTCATCGTATGCATGTATGATGGATTCCTCCTCGGGTATGTCTTCCAATGAGCCATCATCCACGACAACACTATTGGAAGTATTAGACAATGTTGCAGGGCCTTTCTAATTTTTGTCGTATTTGATGCCTACATTCTTTGGCAGCTTTGACGTATCAATAGGTTGCAATCGCCCCTGTTCTTCTTTACCTAGGCCCCTGCCTTGGTAGTTATACTTTTCTGCAAACTTAGCTGACCAAGGATATGCTTCCTGAAAGTATTCCTTTAGAGGGGGATCTGGTTGGGGTTCTTCTCAGTATACCCATTGACTTATATCCTCTTTTGGTGCATCTATCATGATACTAGGGGACCTGAAAGTGGTAGTAGGAATGTTTTTTGCACTAAAGGTGATAGTCTTGTCTTCCTTTGGAGTAGCATGTGAAGTTTGACCATACTCGTGTGGTGACGGTGGCATGGTTGCTACATTAAGAGTAGTATGCATTTCATATTCACCACACCCCTTATCAATGATCTAGACTTTTGTGACTGTAGGATTGGTGATGGAAGATGGAGTGGCTGTCATGGTGGATTGGTGGATGATGACTGAGATGCCCCCATTTCAACCCTAGGACAATAATGTAAATGGGGAAATGATGCTTCTAAAGTGTAGCAGTATTCAAATGGTTGGGGGTTAGCATAAATGGTGATCTCTTGTCCATTAACCAGGAATTTTAGGCACTGATGGTACGTGGAGGGGATGGCTTGCATAGCGTGGAGCCACAGGCGGCCAAGGAGGAGATTATATGGTAAGTACAGATCAAGGAAATGACATGTAGTGTACTGAACTACAAGTCCCACCTGGATAGGAAGACTGGTAATTCCCTCAGAATTCCTTTCTACATTATCATAGGCTTTGATCATGATGATTTGATTGCTTAAATCTGCTTGAGTGTACCCCACCTATTTTATGAATTTCAGAGTACATAGATTGAGGGCAGAGCCATTATCTACCAAGACCCTTTTTATTTTATGATGGGAAACCAAGACTTCGATGTGCAAGGGGCGGTTGTGATTGGCATCAATATTTGGCATGTCATTTTGGCTGAAGTGCAGCTGATAAGATAAAGTCAGGTGTCCTACCAGAGCTTGGAATCATGTGGGATCGATGTCATTAGGTACATGGGTTTCCTATAAGGCTCTGTTGAGGATTTCTTGATGTACAGGAGAAGACTTAAGCATATCCAAGATTGAGATCTGATCAGGGGTCTTCCCTAAGTGATCTAGAATGTTGTACTTAGAGATTACAGGACTTGGCTGGGCAGGTGCAGAGGCCGCATGGACAATGATGCAAGCTCGTTGTGTAGTAATAGGACACTAAGGGTCTTTGGCTTTGACATGTATCATAGATACACGAGGTTCTACCTGCTCAATGTAATGAATAATACCCTCGTAATTGAGGGGTACATTCTTATAGATTACGTTATTTGTGTTGTTGTCTTGGGGATTGTTGTTGGAGGTACTCGCACCTTGATTATGGTTTGGAAAGGTGTTTTGATATATCTGTAATTGAGCATTGGATGACGAAGCTTGACTGGTGTCAACTTTCATATCTCCTCGATCGATAAGATCTTGGACATAGTTTTTGAGACCTTAACACTTATTCAAAGTGTGTCCTTTGATTTTATGGAATTCACAATATTCATTCTCCCTAAACCAGGCAGGTTTAGGCTTGGATTCATCAAGTGGTTTGGTGACAGGGTACGTGATCGGATAGTTGACATGTAACAACTTATTGAAGATGAGACTCAAGGGTTCTGGTAATTGAGCATACTGGCGTTTAGCATTCCCCTGACTGTTATAGTTTTGCTATTGAGGAGGACGAGGTGCCCCCTATGGTACGGATATGGTATTAGGTATGGATGGTTGTTGTCTCTGGGATGTATTAGCCACTTGGGCATGTTTAGTATTAGTATCTTGATGTGCCCTTTGGCAACAAGGGCACGTTCAAGGATGGGTCCCTTTTCCACTATCTCTGTGAAAGTGGTGACACAATGTAACCTAAAATTATGAGCCATGTCAGGATGAGAGTTCTCCACGAAGAGGGTGACCATGTCCTTCTCTTTTAGAGGGGTTTTCATTTGGCTTGCTAGTGCATGCCACCTTTGAAGGTAGCTAGCAAAGGTTTCCCCCTCACGTTGTTTCTCTTTGAGGAGATCTATGGTGTCAGTGTCCTTCAAATTGAAGAAGTAGGAGACAATTTTTTTTGACAGGTCCGCAAAAGATTTTATGGACCCTCATTCGAGGCTCATGAACCACTCTAGGGAATTTCCTATCAGGCTCCGCGGAAATAGGTACAAGAGATAATTGTCATTGTGCATAACTTCTTGACACTAGGAGCAAAACTCTTGCAAGTGAGCCTTAGGATCTTTGTTCCCTCTGTATCTGTCAATTTTTGGTATTTCAAAATGTTTAGGGAAGGGGATTAATGAGATGGAAGGATTGAATGGATATAGGCATATGTCTTCAAATTTGAATGATTGTTTATCAGTCCCAGCTTGAAGATCTTTCAGAGCGGATTTGATTTCTAACATATCTGAGTTGACTGGTGGCGGGTTGGATGGATATGGATGGTATAAAGGATCCTGCTAAGAGAGCGTCAGAATGTTGAGGTATGGATTTTGGTAGTGGGATGATGACATCCCTTGTTAGTAAGCTGAGGGATTTTTTTGGTACAGGGGTTGTTGTTGTGAGGTATAGTATGGATTTGTTTGATGAAAAATGTAAGGTAGGTTGCTGAGGAGCTGGGATGTGATGTTGCGGATTGACCTGCTGATACTAAGGGTATTGTTGCGACTGTTGGGAGGCTGCATAAGGTGGTTGTTGCCGGGACTGCTGTTGGTTATGGTAATAATGATTTTGTGGTGGTTGCTGATGTGATGTAAGATGTGTGGGCTGAGACGAGATGTTGTATTGTGTTTGAGTTCGCGGGCGTAGGATGGATGCAAGGAACAAGGATATGGTTTGAGTGGGAGGTCAGGACGAATTGCTTTACGACTAGTATGGTGGTTGTTGTGAAGAGAATAGGGGATTGGGTGGCAATTGTTGCTGAGGAGGTGGCTGAGATAATGCAGGGGCATTTTGCAACGGAGGTTGTTGGGTACCAAAGGGGCCACTTGGTTGGGATGTACCTTGTGGCAATAATGGAGGCGGTAGGTTAGATTGGGGAAGCTATGGAGATGCATACGAAGGTGATGGTAGGTTTGTGGCTTCAGAAGGTGGAGGCAATGTAGTAAACGGGCTGCCCCTAGTGCTGACAGGAGGTGGATTTGAAAGGGATGGTGCCGTTAGCATTAGTGGTGGTAGTTGCGAAACGTTTTGTGGCATGCCAAAGGAAAAAGGATTGTTGGGATCAGTTGTTTGGGGAGCCCCTATGACTGATATTGTGAGATGTGGGGGATTGCTAATGGGATACAGAACGACTTTGTCAAATTCAGGTTGATGCCAACCTTCTACTGGAGGAACATTGGGGGTGTATGAACTTCCTGGTGCATTTTGTGAACCTTGAGGTACGTTAGATGTGGAACCACTGTATTTGGATAAGTCAACACCTAGTGGAAGCTTGACACCTTTTTCAATGAGATGCGCCAAGATTTCTTCCCCATGTCTTTTGAGCAGGTGGTCAATGATTTTCACATTGGTAGAGTTACTAAAGTGTTCCTCAAATGTAAGTTCAGGTTGGTTGACTATGTTCTCATCCTCGAGTGGTGATGTGTTTTGACCATCAATATTGGATTGTGATGATGTACCATTGTGCAGATCCCAAGGGATGTTCGCACCGTTATGGGGGTCTTGTGAGGCATTATCTGCGTTGTTTGGATCTTGAGGGATGTTTGGCTGGGATTGTTGTTCGACCATTTTCCTTGTTTCTGACCGGGTATGAACGGGAATGCAAAATGTTATGATGGACTAGGATGCTAGGATGACCTTGGTGATGAAAGGATTGAATTGATTTGATGATTGATTAGCCGATGAGGATGTGGCTTGATAGGATTGATTTGATTTGATGATTGATTAGCCGACGAGGATGTGGCTTGATAGGATTGATTTGATTTGATCGAAGTCGATTTTGTTTGATGAGATTGGATTGGGTTGATTGGTAGACAATTGGTCGATCTGAATTGGATGATATGATTATTTGATTTGGATTGATGAGCAACTAGGATGAATGGTAATGACCAGAATCCAAAATCAAGTTCGAGAGTGACCCTTGGTAACGCTAGGTGTTGATTAATCGACTAAAGGGTGGATGTATGATAATGGCACTGAATCCAACTTGAGATAGAAGTAGATTGATTGGGTCGATGAGGATGACCGACTTAGGACGGATGACAATTAGAGATGAACACCTAGGTCAATTTGGATAACTACTTTAACGAGGTTTCAATGGAATAAAGGTGATCTGAAACGAGGAAAGGATAACCAAAATGTGGATTTGAAACAGGTAAAAGAGGACTCTGAATGGGTGAATGGATGCTCGAACTGAGGGGATGAACACTTAGGATGGCGACTGGATTCTCGAAACGGGTGCACGAATGTTTAGAACAGGGAGACGAGTGACCGAAATGGCGAAATGGGTGTCTGAATGATGAAACCTATGATAAAGTTGACCAGTCAAGGGTCAAGTCTACCCCTGGAGGTCAAGTTCCCCTATTCAGAGGTCAGGTTTGCCTGTCCAAAGGGCAAGTTCACCTGTCTAGAGGAAAAAATTGCCTGTCTAGAGGTCAAGTTTTCCTATCCAGAGGGAATTCACTTGTCTAGAGGGAAATTTCACCTGTCCAAAGGGAAAATTCACCTGACTAGAGGGAAAGTTCACCTATGGAGCTAAAGTTGGTCAAATTTGGTTGAAAGAGCCTAGAAAAGGCTGGTTCAAGGTCAAGTTCACCTTTGGGTGGGTCAGGTTCACCTGTTCAGAGGTCAGGTTGGCCTTGGACAGGTTTAAACTTGACTTTTGACAAGATGACTAAGGCAAAGGACTCAAAACATAGCAAACATCAATCAAAAGGATATGGCTGAGTCAATTAATCAGACAATCACTGGTTTGACACAAGGAAGACAATTCAGACAATACAAACCTAAGTCTAGTAGAGAGGGTATGGCTGACAAAGTCTTCTATTCTAGGATGAACATGGTTGCTAGGGAGTCCTTGATATACACCAGTACATGAGGCCAAAACTATGAACACCAACCTATTACAAGCATGAGTCGGGAACCTTAAAGGCTCAAACCAACTCTTCACGTCATCCCGACGCTTCACCAATTACAACGTGGTTGGATTGAGGTACAACTTTTTCTCTCCCTCTTTTATATACCTGGTACATGTAGTTGGAATCGTCCCTTGGGGTGATGAAATCCTAGCAGGTCCCGCTAAAAAGAGAAAAAGAGGTGACTCAAAGGACTTGGTAAGCTACGATTTCTCATCACCCAGGATCGCCGAATGGGCGCAAAAGGGGATTAGATACATCAAATAACTCACCAATAAACATGACAAACAAGGTTAATTGACACCCCTAGTTAAACTATGTGCCTAGTTAGGGGGTTGAAAACCCTTAAAACAGTCAAAAGGAGTGCTAAAAAAATAAAATTTTACCTTCTGGAAAAGGCTTTCTAGGGCATATTCGTCTGTCTAGAGGTCATATTTGCCTATCTAGAGGAAAGTTCACCTATTTGGTAGGGTCAGCCCCTCTATGAAAATGTTCCAAAAAAACACTTTCTGGAGTCTGTGGATAGTAGGTTTGCCTATCAGTCAGGTCTGCAGGGCAAGTTCGCCTGTTTCAGGTCGTATCCACCCCTCTGTAACCTGTACCTAAAAAATTCAAAAAAAAACAAACATGAAAGAAAGAGACTTGTTTGTGGGTCCCACCGGGCATGCCAAAAATGTGATAGGGCGAATTTACTTGCTAGAAAATGAACAGCAAACCAAAAGAGTACAAAACAACAACTAAAAACACCCTACACCTCAAGATTAGCCTAAAGATTAACTAAGCAAATAAAAATGGAAGATTTCACCTTGTTGAGTTATCCTTTGGTTGGCCCTTCGATCTTCGATGTTGTATGCTCCTTGGATGGCAAAAGATGCAAGCTATGGGATGAGATGAGGATGGAAAGATGAGTGAAAATCGATGCAAGTATGAAAATTTGGCTAAGTGTGGCTCAAGGAAAACTTTTGCAAGAGTTTGGCTAGCATGAATGATCTCTCTCAAAATGAGAGAAAAGAGGAGGTATTTATAGAGATTTTGGAATTCTCTAGGAAAATGGATGGTTGGGATTAAGCCAACAAAGCCAAGATGTAGGGCTATGGTGAGTTGAGAACTCACAAGCCCTCACATCTTGACATGTGGCATGTGAAGTGGCTTGAAAAGGATGATGTGTACATGAGGTGGAAGGATAGTACATGACATGGAGGTAGTACATAGTACATTGGGATTGGGACAAGATCTCCTCATAAAGGAGGTCCTTTTCCCCATGTGGGTGAGAGGACATTTGAGGAATTAAAAATTCCCCAAATATCCTCATGGGGATGAAAAAAAGAATTTTAAATTCCAAGGGATGCATTGGGGGATTAAATGTGAATTAAAAATTCACATGGGGAATGGAGTGCCTTCTCCAAAAGGAGAAAGCCTTTACTAAGGTTGACTTATGACACATTCCATAAATGATATGGGGATTAGGTTGACCTAATTAGGTGATTAAGGTTGTGCAAGTACTTGATTAGACTAATTAATGACACATTAGAGGCAAGTGGGAAATTATGGAGGATGGGACCCTAATGATGATTAGGGGTGTGCACATCTTAATCATAAATTAATTATGACTAAGAAAGAGGGTTAGATTGTTAAGAGGGATTAGAGACCAACTTGCAAAAGTTGGAGGATGTGAAATGAGAGAGAAAGTGAGGAATTCAAAAATAAATTTTAAATTTTAAAAGATAATATGACTAAATTAAATAAAGTGATATATTTATTTAATTTAGAGAGGAAAGAGGGGAAAACTATTTATTAAATTAAATACTTTGGAAACCTTATGTAGGACACAAAATATTAATTAAATAAGTGATTTAATTAATACCGGCAAAGAAGACGAATTAAATGAGCAATAGGATGATTAAGGAGACGCCTTTGACCATATGGAAGTGGTCAAATTTAGATGTCTACAGTAACAAAGAAAAAAGCTTACTTAGATCAGCAATATTAAAGTTTTGTAGAGTACTAAGCTAAGAAAATGCCTCATTTTTCAACAATATACCACTATTTGCAGGTATGGAATAAATCCATTCGTGTTACAATATTTTTATCAAACCCTTGTACATACTAAAATTCATCAATAATCATCTTCACGGTTTGTTCAATTGGCTTTAATGTTGTGGGTGCATCAAGACTTCTTTGTAGAAATTTTCATAACTTAGCCAAAGTGTGGTGAATAGGCTGCCACCTTTGTAACAAAAGATCTAATACAAGAATATGTGTCTTTATTTGATCCATTGCCTGCTGAAGTGTTTTATAACTATCATGCACATTCTCCAGTTTATCCATAACTGATTTTATCCTGTGCTCAAGAATCTTTTCCATAACTTCACAAATTCATCTTTTCACTTCATCTTAGGTTTGATTGTTGGCCTTGTTTACATCATTCACTTCCTTTTTCTAGATTTTTTACCTATTCTATAGAAATGTTCTTCACAATATCCATTGGAGCAATAGGAGGCATGTATAACACCATCTCCTTGCTTTGTGAGGGTCCTGCTCCTAATCTTAATTGTTCTTTCAATTTGACATTCTCCATGAGCATATTATTAACTTCATCATTTAGGAACCTTTGTTCCTTTTCATACTCCTTCAATATGTCTTCTAATCCCTTAATAGTTGCTCAAGTGAACATGGTCATTGTGGCTACCTCCAAAGGGGTGGTATCTTGTATTGTCCTTACCATTGCTTCCCCTTTCATCCCTTGAATTACATCCAATAATTTTCGCTTCTGTGTATTTTTCTATTTGATCCATATGGCCAGGGTTTCAATCTTTGGGTTATACCTAGTTCCACTCACACCTTCATCGAAGTTAAATTCTGCAACTAGCATTAGATCTTCCTAAGCCCGCACTTGATCAAGCAGAAACATTTTCTTTAATTCCAAGCCAGGGAAAATGAGCATATTGCTCTTCAAGACCATTTCTCTAGCCATTTGGGGGTAATGTCAATGTTGTCAACTCTTAATTCCTGTAAAGTCTGTGCTACCATTTCATTTTTCTCTAATTCTTCAATTCCTGCTTCAGCTAATTGCATCCTCTCTTGAAATTCTTTTATCTTCATCTTCATCAAGAAATCCTTAAGCTCAGGAGTCTTAATAAATTCATCATCTTCTATGAATCTCTTGGCTGTAATTTTCCTTTCATCTTCATGTACTTTTGTACTTGTTTTTTCTACATCACCCATCCTTTCCTCATGTTTATGGGCACTGGTCTGAAGGATGGGTTGATCAACTTCAATATCACCTTTCAATGACTACAGTATTGTACCCACTTCCTCAGTATCACCCACCTCTTCAATATCCTCATAAGGTACTAGATGTTCAATGCTTCATGTCTTCTGTCTTTTGGGAGGTAACTGCTCCATGTTAGGCTCAGAGGTTTCACCTGGGGTATGCTTTGCAATTGCACCACTATGATGTTCTTTGAGATATGCTTCCTTCTTTTTGTACAATACTTCAAATCTACCAATTATCAATTCTATCCTCTTGATGGGGTCCTTTTCCTCAACAAAGTATCCTAGGAAATCCTTGGATGTCCGCTTTGTCCTTTATTCAACCTTCTTCATATATTCCCATTTTTTCCTTTTACTAAGTACATCATTATAAGTAATGCAGTTCCTTATGACATATTCTTCAAAATCTACTTGGTGTGGCACTCTCATTTTGGTAAGAAGATTGTGCCTTATGTTGTTCATATGATTTTCACGGTCAAAGGCTCTTTCTTTTCTAGATTTCAATGCATATCTTGTCTTCAAATAATATTATAACTCCTCTAGTGTGCCTGAGCCTACAATCCAATCTTCACACTTGGTTTGGTTTGGCAAGAAAGTGCCTTTCTTCTACTTGTGCATTACATCTTTCTCCATCCACATCATTTTCCACATAAATTCAAGAAATGATAATCTGAGGGGTAAAAATTTTGGCAGTATGTGTGGAGCAACAGGGCATCCATAAACTCTTATTAATGTAACTTTTGGGAGGAAGAACCAATCTCCAAAATTGTGTGTATGGCCCTGATTTGGTCTTAAAGCCAAAGGTCTCACTAGTTGTGACATTTTGGTTGACAATCTTGGTATTGCATACCCAAGAACTTGAAGGATTTTGTGTACAAAGTCTTTGTAGAATACAACAAATCTTGAATTATTGCACCAATTGTCCCAAATATAGCACCATTTCTGGATAGGTGTGGGATTCCCTTTCCCATCTACTATAGCCAAGTCTATTCTTTTAGTCCAATGGTCCCTATTCTAGTACAATATCAGATGACACAGTAGGGAATAGTGTCTGAATGTAATCGATGCTCTATCCTCTATAACTTGGGAGAATTCATCATCTAACGCCTTCTCAAGGTATGAAGCAAAGTCATATTCAATATTAGTTTCAGGGTTTTGAATTCTCATGGCCATCATCATTATGCCTATTGGAATTTTATCTTGAGCATCTATCTCCAACACTTAGCAAAGAGCTAAATATGTATTCACAAAGTAATACTAAAAATCTGTCACATTAAATGGTTCAGTAGTGGTAGTAGAGATGGGGAATGTTATGTTACCAATGCCTATTTTCATATATAGGGGTACCTCATCACTTCGATAAGTCTTTTTTAACCTAGCATAATCCTCCTCACTTTTCTACAGGTTTATCTTGGTCAAAGCTTGCTTGTTTAAGCCAAAACACTCAATGATGGCTTTTTTGGTTACTTCTACCAATATTGTTGCGTTTGAAAACCTTACTATTTTGGTAGCTGAGTGATAGTGTTTTGCTAGCAGTCTGATAAATTCTACATCAACAAACACATTTGGGACAATCAACCATGCTATATCCAACATCCAAGCATTTGACACTAGAATCTCCTTATTTCTCTTACTGTAAAAATACCAAAATAGGTCCCATCCAAATTTGGAAATGAGGGCATCCCTACAACTTTGTGTTGTGTCCATGAGAAACTTCTTATTACCCTCTTTAGTAGACCCTGGAAGTATATCTAATATGGACTAATGGAGTGGTCTCTTCTTTACTTTAGGTTCTTCATCTTTAATTTTAGGTTGACTTTCTTTTACTTATGATTGTTTTCTTTTATGAGGCATGTTTCAATTTTCTCTACTATGGCTTCAGATGACAAAACCTTGAAAGATTTTTTATATTAATAGAGCTCTTTCAGAGAGTTTTTGTGCACTTACCTAAGTATTTCACGCTTGCAGGACTTCTCCTTGTATCCTTAGTTCCTTCCATGCTAGTGCATTGCAATTGAGTGCGATATTGGGAAAACTCACTTATCTTTGGATGGCGCAATATTCAGTCATATTAGTTTTGGCAACCCTTAATAATTTAATAGCATTTAATTTTGGCAACTGATGTGATTTGTTGTAAATTGTAATGATGCCACGTTCACCGCACTACCTCCTTGCTCAAGACTTCTTGCTATGAGGTTGCGGTGTATACCACTCTACTGCATATGTTGCTCACCTTCCTGACAATATAGCGGTGTATGCTTTTGATCATTACTTGAAGAGTGTCGATGAGACAATCTTATTTGTCTTATCGGTATCTTAATGTCTCATCGACATTAGATCTTATGTTCCTTTGATGTTTGTTGTCGATGTCAATGAGACAAGTTAATATCTCTTGCCGATATGCCACTGTCTCATCGATATTTTCCTTTAGCTGTATTTCTTTATATATCAGTGTAACTCTGCCATGTTGGGGAGACTTGTGATTATCGTTGCAGTATAGCTCAGTATTTTTCCCTTCCCTTTTGTTGTTTACTGCACTACCACCTTGCTCAAGGCTTCTTGTTGCGAGGTTGTGGTGTATACCGTTCTACCTCATATGTTGCTCACCTTCCCGGTAGTATAGCAGTGTATGCTTATGATCATTACTTGAAGAGTGTCGATGAGACAATCTTATTTCTCTTACCGATATCTCAATGTCTCATCAACATTACTTCGTTATATCCAAGAGTTGTGTTTCATCGAGCACTTGTAGATATACCTTGTCGATGTGACATAAGTGATTCTCTCCTCGATATGCCTATATCTTGTTGACATTTCACTATTTACATCGTCGATGAGACATATAAATAAGTCTCTTCGACATAGGGGTGTCTAAACCGGTGCTAAAGTCGGAGCTAAAGTCGGAGCTAAAAGTGACACTACACTCGAAGCTAATATCGGTGCTAAAGATGGTGTTATTTTAGGCACTAATTAGCACCTAAATTAGTGCCGACTTGTAATAATCGGCGTAATAAATGCCAAAAATTGTGCCATCCCAATAAATAGTGTTGACGTTTTCAAAAAATTGCCAAAAAATACATTAAAACAGTGGGTGGAAGCAAAAGTGGAGAAAATCATAGGGATTTGTTGTAGTGATGAGAGATGAGAACTTACCTTTCCATGAAGCTAGTTTCTTTTGAAAATGTTCAAGAAAATTATTCAAGATGGATTTACTTATTCTTCTTGAAGAGAGGAGGATACTCAAATAGGTAGAATGAAGGGGGCTAATATTACAATCAAGCACATTAGCAATCTTTGATCAATATTAAAAATAATAAGCAACTTTTATCTAGATTTATGTTTTGTCTAGAGAAAACAACATACTCTTTCAAATCTTCTTCCAAATCTTGATTTCAACAATAGAAGATTGACAAATGGGTATTGTATCACCCAAAAAATATTTGTTATTATAGAAGTTGAATTGAATCCCTTCAAATTAGCAGTATAAACATTCTTTGAAATATTCCTTTCTAAAACATCAACTAGAATGATGGACAGGTGAGGTGTGTCTCCTTTTCTAGGTCCCCATTTTAAAGAAAAATAACCATATGAAACTCCATCTATAATAATAAAAAACCAAGGAGTGGTGCTACAATTTTTTATTACTTTCAAGATCTTCTCTTGGAATCCAAATTTTATAATAACTTTAAGTAGAAAATTCCAAGAGACTATCTCATAGGCTTTGGAGATATCTAATTTTAAAGCCATACTATGCTTTATTATATCCATAGAGTAAAAGGCCTCATGGATAATAATGACAAATTCTAAGATTTGTCTTCTTGGATTAGTCATTCTAACTCTTGGGAATAATCCTCTCCATGAAAGGCTAGATTCTCGAAATAAGAAGCTTGGTGAGGATTTTATACATTATTACATAAGGTAATAGATAAAAAATATTGAGACTATTAGCCCTCATTCTCTTAGGAATAAGAACCAAGAAGGTATTATTAAGTTCTCTCAAGATGCGTTATTAAATAATTCCTTGGCTTCATAAAACACATCTTCACCAACTATATCCTAGAATGATTGAAAAATGTTGGGGGAAGACATCCAACTGGAAGCTCCATAAGGATCAAAAGAGATGCAAGCACCTTGACATCATCTCAAGTTAAATCACGACAAATATCTTCATTCTCTCTCATTTAAAGAACATTAGTGATAAAATCTTGTAATCTTCCTCTATAGAGGAGCCCATAGAGGGGACTCTCTTTAAGAGAGTGAAATAATTTGACATCTTCTTAGATTGTAATTTTGGTACCATCTTCTTTACGTAGCTCTTCAATCTTATTATTATTTTTTGTGTTTGATAATATGTTTATGGAAAATTTTATGCACTTTGATCTCATGTTTTAATCCATTGTATTATTAATCCTATTTCCAAGATCAACATATTTTGGAACAACTATATTGCTTAACATAATGTCAGCAAGCTATCCTAAGACATGAACAGTTTGAGGGTCTTTTCGTTTTTTGCTTGGATTTTTGAGGCACAACTCTCTCATATTTTTTGTGTATATTGGTACTTCCTTAATTACTTGAATCAGAGGTATTTTTATGCAAACATTTCTAAGTTGGCCCGATAGGTTAGATTCAATTTCAAAATGGGGCTTTGTGTGGTTAATCTTTCAGGGAATGATCCAGTTCCAAACTTGTGATGTTTTTTTGAGTCCTATTTTGTTTAGGTCTTTTAGTTGATTGTTAATAATTTCTGCTAGGGGCTCCTCATCAATGAGTTCTGTAATTTGTGGAGGTGAAGGCCCAACAAGCATCTTTCATGAATGGAGGTGAACATCACTCACCTCTACCCCATAGGTTGGGTATTAGATTGATTCATTAGTATAAGCCTATTGAGCATACTTGTTGTTAGAGTTAGGAGCAAGTTGGGCTAGAAGTTGAGGTACTCTTGGTTGTGGTGGGGTGGCCATGGTTGGATTTGGCATTATAGTAGGTTGTTGTGACTACAAAGGTTGTTGTGGCTATGGGTAGTTCATGTTTTGGTTATGTCATTATTAACTCCCCCGCCATTGTGATGGCCATTGGTTTTGTTTGGGTGGCCACTAAATAATAATTTGGAGCTTGATAAGACTGTGGTGGCCATATTCCTTGTTGTGGAACCCGATTGGGTGCTTGGGCCATTGGCCATGATTGGTTTTGTGTATTATTCCAGGGATGAGTGTTCCAATGTGAGAATTTTGAATTACCACCTAGAAATGACATATTGTAAGATAATAGATCTGGATGAATACTTTATCTTTGTTGCCAAGGTTTTCATTGAGCAATGTAAAATAGTTGACCTTCTTCATCCTCTAGGGCTTAAAATTGAAATTTTCCTTGCCTTTCTTCAGAAATGCTTGCCAACTTCTTACATTTGTAGTGTGTCATTTTTTTGGCAGCAATGTGGACAATATTCAGTTAGGGTTGCCTTCGCTTCCTCCTGCTTCTTCTTAATGTGCAATGTGTCCAATTGGGTGGCCAAGTGGCTAATTATGTCCTCATTCATGTTGGACAAGAGGTTATTGAGTTCCACTCTTGAGACTCCCATGGATGTTGTGTTGAAATAAGGAGTTCTATTAGTCGTGGTCTTCCTTAGAGATGATCTAGAGTAGTTTCTGCATACTTTGCAAATCTCCTCAAATGGCAGTTAAGAGATATCTCCTACCCCTATGAGGTTAAGAGCTTCCATACAATAGTCATGTACTCCCCACAAAATATCAATTTTAATGACTCAAGAGAGCCTATTTTGATATGATTTATTCAAGAAAAATTGAAATATTTCCACATAGTCCTCAAGTGGTTCATCTTCTCTCTATGAAATCTTGAAGATGTCATCCATCTTCTTGTCTATCCCTCTACAGTAATCTTGATATTTTTTCAAAAGATTGTCCTTCATTGTTTCGCAGTTGGGCATTGCATTTCTTCCCAATCCCACAAACCACCACAGAGTGGCATCATAAAATGTAGTTGGAAAGAGCTTGAGCCTGCGAGCATCTGTAGTGTAATCATGACTCTGGAATAACACATCAAACTCAAACAAGAATGTGTCTAGGTCTTCAATAACCAACCAATAGAAAATGGGTAATACTAAAGGGGGTATGTTCTTAAGAGCTACAACCCTTTCTTGGTCTATTATTGCAAACTCAAATTCCACATGATCTGCTAGATTGTCCATTGCTTCCTCAACGATGGTGTTTGGAGTATTGGTGTGAGGGGTGGTTCTCTTGCGTTAATTCCCTCAATAGGTTCTTTGTCTACACCAATGTCTACAAATATTCTTGAATTGAGGAGAGAAACCTTCCCAGAGAGTCTCTCTGCCTCCATATACAATAGTCTTGATCTTAGTAGGTGGTCCCTGCTCATTGTTAGTGAATAGTTCTTTTGTTGATTTCTAGATATCTATTGGTCCTAATTTTGAAACAAAACTTACTAATCTATGAAAGCTTTTAAAATAAATTAAAACACAAATAAGAATTCTAAACTTAGCACCATCCCTGACAACGATGCCAAAAATGTAGAGCTTTTACTATTGTCTAATTAACTTGGTGCAGGTGATCATGCACAAGGCTTAATGGACCTAAAGATCCCTAAACTAAGTAGTTCATCATTCAAGAGAGGGCTTCAGTTAATTATCAACCAAGGAGTCATAAAATTTAGATGATGTTGGCAACATATATGCATTCAAGAATTCCATACATCCTATATTGACCGATTATAGGTAAATTGAATATAAACAAATGCATAAGAATATTTTAATTGAAATTGACTTCTATCTTCAAAAATAAAGTAAGAGATTATAAATAACTACCTAATTGCTACATATACTTAACACTTATATGACTATAACATAATAATTGTTATACTCATGAATGTAACTAAATGACTATTATACTACAACATGTCTTGATCTAACAATCCTCTGGAGTATTGAACAAATATCAACTAAAGATTTCCAATTCAAAATTTATAACATATTATTCATAATCAAGAATAAACTAAAAACTACAAATTAAACTTGCAATACACAATCTAATTTATCAACTAACTTAATGTAGTTAAGAAGTACCTCAAGTGGCCCTTGCTTGAGTTGTTACATCCACAAAATCTTCAATTAATCACTCAAGAAAACATGCTACTGAAATATTCTCTTTATTGCATTCAATCAAAAACATAGAACTGTTGAACAAAATCTTACAAGAGAATTTATTCAATCTAATACATGCATAATCTAGATGATGGGATTCTTGAAAAAGTACTTTGCTATATAAGATCCACAAGAGTCCATTTATTTGTGATCTATAAATAAACTTTTAAAGGAAGATGTCAGCTCTCCCATAGGAATAGGAATAGGACTGATTTTTCTAAAACAAAAAATAATAATTATAAAAATAGGAGTATAGAAGTTGAACAAGGACTCTGTACTTTTTGTATGGTTAGCATGAATGATCAAATAACAACATAATTGGACTAAAATCAAACAAAGGCCACACAATGAAATTCATTTGCAAGACATTCAAATTGATTAATCTAAAGAATTGAACTAAATCAAAGTAATTTAATCAAAATAAAAGTGCAAACCCTCAATCCCATTTTGGATTGGTGCATAGTTGTGATGTGGATTGCTCTGTTTTATGTATTATCCATGTTGCAAAAGTTTTTGATGAGAGGGTTGATTCACAAGATAGGCTCTAGAATGCTCAAGAAATGAGTCTAGAATTCTAGAGCGAGTAAGAATGCTTATGAGGATTGTGAATTATTTGATGTTTGAAAGGTTGGCTTTTATATATTTTAGAAATTCTAATAAATGGTCAAGATTGAAAATAGTAATCAATGGATGAGAGGAAATTAAGAAGGTGAGTGTGGATCAAGGATTATGAACCCCTTCATTATTTGATCACATTTTCTTTGCATTTCATGTATTTATTTCAATTGCATGTTATTATAGTTTCCTATGTTCTTATTTAGTATGCGGATAATACAAAGTCACTTTTAACAATGTATGTTGACATAGATGGTAATTTAGTATGTGGATAATATAAAGTCACTTTAACAATGTATGTTGACATAGATGGTAAGGAACATTCATTTTTGGTTAATGTCCCCCATTTTTTGTTTTATGTTTTATGTGTGCTAGTTTTTTTTTCTCGCATCTTTTCATCTAATATGGTGAAATCTCTCATCAACAATAGAAAGACTAATAGAGAGACACGCATACATACCATGGGCATCCTTGAGAATGGTCTCAACAAAGCAAAAAAGAAAGAACCCTTTAGTAAGGTTCTAAACAACGTCAAGTTGGACCCTATGTGGGCCCAATACTTGTTAACCCAATCTTGTTGCATGCTTTCTTGGGGAGTTTTGTCAACAAAATACCCTATCAAAGTAAAATGCTTTAATCAATTACATTCATTGTCAAATTTAGGGATGGGTAAACCCACATTTGCTGGAGAATAGAGTATTTACCTTGTGAAAATAATTTAGAACAATCTTTCAGAAGCACTTGCTAAAAAGTGTCATTGTTTAGAGTTGCCAAACTATCAACAAGAGCATAAACTATCGGATTGAAACTATTTGAGACCATAAAAAAGACTAACTAAAAAACTCGCAATAAATATAAAAGATTAAAGAATTTCCTATGCCAAAGGCACACAGTGTCATGAGGATGGTGAAGACAACAAAAAAAGACACAAACCCTAGCTTTTCTCAAAAAAAAAATTATCTTTCAAAACAAAAATTCTTAAGGCTTCAACTAGAAGGCATTCCTTGTTTTTATCAAATTGAGATATTTTAATGTATATATGTCCATAAGGTTGGGGATCCATGCAGAGAGCTTCAACCTATTTTGAAGGAGCAAGGGGTCTCATGAAGCAAAACAAAATGCTACAAAATTAATTAGAATTTTTCCCTCAATAATAGCAGCCCCATATTTTAAGTTTGAATTATTTAAGTGGGTGTGTTTGGTGCGGGGCTACAAATTGCCCCACCAATGTTAATCAATTGTCAATCATCTAAGATTTTTATATTCTCACCAATTATTTTTATATTTATTAAACCACTTGCTTCCATTATATTTTAAACTTAAACTACAGTACAAAATTCATGAAACCATCCACTTAAAAATATTCAAAAAAATCTCAACAGCACAAGCCCAGTCCATGGGACTCCACCCAGGCTTTGTGCAACTGTGCTGGCCAATCAACTCAGTTTTTGATACCTTTACCAACACAAGCAATACAAAATTTAAAAACTGGGTGATAAAG
Organism: Sequoia sempervirens; assembly: GCA_007258455.2. NCBI lineage: Eukaryota > Viridiplantae > Streptophyta > Pinopsida > Cupressales > Cupressaceae > Sequoia > Sequoia sempervirens. The sequence continues at coordinate 625 of VDFB02004297.1, read as the reverse complement.
TGGAAGAGTAAATTTGTGTGTTTTATTCATCGCTGTTCTAGTGCACTATTGCTACTTCCTTTGCAAATGTCTTCGGCTTCGCTGTGCTGGTATAATTAAAAGCCTTACTTTGCTTTTACTGTAAGAGTTTATAGTTTGAATACTTTTCTAAGGTCCCTTGTTGAATTCCCAAAAATGAAAAAGAACTTGAAAATTAACCATCATCCGAAAATCTGGATTCCATTCCTTCCACGAAAGGCTGACTGGTGTTCATATTAGCTTAGTTGCACTGAGTCCTCACATACACGAAGCCTAAATCAAAAGACATCAAACTGCTCTGTTTTATATATAAGTCATCCCTGCAACCCATATTTGATAAAAACATTGGTCCTGCAACCGAGTAAATATTTCATAATGATGCACTGATGAAGCATCATGAGGAACAATAATTGCATGAAGGGTTTGCAAGTTAAGAGGATTAGGGAAAATGGGTATCCAACTTCCTCAGAAATACTGGTTTCTGGGTTTGAATCTTGGGTGACAAATAATGCTATGATTGCAAGTGGGTCATTTGAAGTCCAACCAAATGTGTGAAAGAAACAAATTACTACTTATGAGCTATGTTATCAGAAATAAGAAACGGAAA
>VDFB02004296.1:0-45423 GCA_007258455.2 Sequoia sempervirens | reverse complement strand
GTTCCAATGCTATTTTATTGTTGAGCTCTATGATGGATGTGGATTTAGCTGTACCAAGTGCTTTGAATTGTGTTTGTCTTTTTAACTATATTCTTGATTCCTTGAATTATAGGAATGTATTTTTCTTGGTTCGAAGCATAGTTGCCAGGAGATTGGTATTGGTACTGGTACGGGAGACTGGTACCGGTACCGGTACCAATACCAGTATGGCTTTTTTTTGAAAATAGGAGATGGGGGTACTTTGGAGATGCCATTTTTTTTAATATAAATAAAAAAATAAATAAAAAAAAATCAATAATTTATAGAAAATCTGAAAATATGATGACATTGAACTTTCAAAACATTATGCTCTTAGATGTGTGAATAATTTAATCACTCTTGGACACATCAAATACATTATGCTTTAATTTTTAAAGTTTCAAATGTTTAAACTTTAAAGTTTTTTTTAAAGTATTTTAGCGGGAGATGTCATTTTCTGCAGTGGGAGACAGCAGGGTACTCGGGAAACTTCGGCGGAAGTCTCTAGCCTCTTGGAGGCGTCTCCAGAGACGGTACCGGTACTGAAGATGCGTCTCCGTCTTTGAGACGCGTCTTAGAGGGGGGGAGATGCGTCTCCCGGCAACTATGGTTTGAAATCGTTGAACTGCTGCAAATAGAGAAAGCAAATGCAGGAAATAATTGTAATTGCAATATGCGAACATAGCAACAATAATATTTAAATAGACAAAAGAATAAAATTATAGGATTTAAAAGAAAGTGAACTTGAGTGTTTGAAGGTGCACTTACTGTTGCTTGTTCATTCTGTTGGGCCATGTTTGATTTGCAAAGTGTACTGATTGCCACTCTGTACTGCACTTGTGATAATAGTTGCAACAATTTTAGTTGCATATGCTTCATAATGGCTAACAAGTGCTTGATTGTTGTATTTGGTATGAAATTGTATTGCAAGCATATTTTATGTATGGTTTATAACTTTATATAGTTGTTGACCCCTTAACTAGTAGAATGCGGTTGCAGTCTCTTTTATTATATTTAGTTTTAGCTGCAATTTCAAATTTTTCAATGCATATTCTATTCATCGACTGAATCTTTTGCTTATGTGTTTCAAAAAATTCAGGAGATAAAACAAGTGCGACTGTCATTTGTCCTTTGTCATCTGTTAAATCAGCACTTGGTATTTGCTTTGTGTTTTGTGCTTTGTTAAGAGATTCTTCATAAATGACAATCAATCTCCATGAAAAACACTTTTCTGTGGCTAAGAAGGTTTTCAATTGAGATGTATGTGCCCAATAATTATTTTTTCTGTAAATTATTTTGAAATAGAATTTAGTGCTTTATAAGTGTTACAATATTTTGTACATACTGAGGTTACTGGATACTCACCTTTTGTTGTTATGCTCTTCCATTTGCTAATCTCTATGTTTCATTGTTGTTGCAAATAACAAATAATAAATGTATTAATAAAACAAGCAATTCAAAATGTACTTGTTTCTATTTTTAATACTTATAATGATTTGTGAGTGATTTGTAAAATTGGATATAACAGATAAAATGATGATTTCTTGGATTGTGTTTGCTTCTTGTTGTAATATACCACTATTTTAGATATTAATTGCAAAAACAATTGTGTTACGGTTGCTCCAGTATGTGTCATTATAAATTTCATTTTGTGAATTCCTGATGTTTGACTACATGTGGTCAATAAGCAGCTGTAGAGGGCTATCCACATTGTGCATTAGAAAGTATATGCTATGGCTGTTCTTATATTTCTCGAAGAATTTGGCTTTTGAACTCAATATTTGCATGTCGATGTTAAAATCTTCTATGAGCATCATTAAATTGTCTAAATCTATATTGAATATTGCATGTTCAACAGTAGCAATCAAGTTATTAATTGTCACAGCTGGCTCACTGTATATATTGACAATTGTGATTTACAATTGTTGTTTAGTACATTTTGTCATTGTAGCTTTAGTTTGTATTCTTCGGAATTGGTTATGTTCTATGATTAGAATTTATTTCTATCACCGAAATCGAGCACATAAAGATAACCAAGTTATTGTATTAAATAAATAAGGGAAAGCTTTCTGATGAAGGATTACAAGTGCAGCAGACAACCCACATTATGAATGTGGGATAAATAAAAGGAACACACTAAAGAGAAACAAAAGTATATCCTAAATTCAGAATGACTCAATTAAAACCTATGGCTAATAACAAATTGACCATTACTATTTAATATATACTTTAACAGTTTCTTAATGCATGTGGCGATTCTGCACATGTTGTTATTGGTTGTGCAGTGGAAGAGTTGTAGCTTATTGTCAAGAATTTGACTAGATGTGTATATTTCTTGCAAACATGGTATGTCAGCCTGCATTAGATCATAGTCATTTAAAATGTCTTCCATATATGTTTGTAGGCTATGCATATTAAGAGACAAAATTGAAATATGTGAGGACGAGTTTGTAGAATGATAATAAGTTCCATTTGGCATCGGTTTGTAAACAATATGTTTTGTCAACACTTTTTTGCTTAACTTTAAAATTTTCTGTTGTAGGTGTGTTAAAAACAAAGATTTCATGGTTGTTACGTGTGAGAAGGCTTTGTACCCTAACTTGTGTCTGCATATTTTGTGTGGATCAAATTCAATGCCGTCCAAAGTCAATTCTTGTGATTTGTGAATTGTATGTGCATATGCTAATTGGATTGAGAATTATTTGTAAAATTGTGTGACCTAGTTTTGCCATCATTGCTATTGGTTTTGTTATTCACAATATGGGAGTTTAATCTTGTGACATGCCAGTTGTATATAAAAGTGCTCATTTCCTTGTCTAACAACATCCAATTTTTATATCGTGGGATTCGATCTGTATCGTATCAATTTTAAACATTAGTTTTAGAATATAGTGTTTGTGCTATTCACCAATCCATCTTGCATGTTATAGTTTCTAGCAAATATTTCAATTAGCATTCCATGTTTCAAATTTTTTTTTGATGGCAGGGTCATTACGGAGGCATAGGATGTTGTATTGCCAAAGTTTATGTCATCTTCATCAATTGCAGCGATGATAATGGGGTCTCTAGGAACAAATGATGATATTTTCTCATTGTACATTCTGAAATCCTCATTCTTGTAATAAATATATGCAAATGTTGGATCACTTGATCCTAGTTGTATGCAATCATTATTGATGTACGTAAGATCTTCAATTGTTTAGGTGTTTGTGTGCATGCTATTCAAAATAGAAAGAAATATTTCATTAGTGGTTTGTAACTCTTAACCTTTAATGTTGTCTTTCCAAAATTTGTATGAGTTACTTGTTTATCACAGGTGCTTCAAACATCATAGTCTTGAATGGGTTGTGCCTGGTATAAATCTCGACAGAAAATGTAAATGATGTTGCTAAAACCCTTAGTTTATATGTGTTAGTTTAAATGTGTTTTATGTCTCTTAATCGTTTATCAATTGTAAATATAAACAATTTCCGATCAAGGAAGTTTTATCTATTAGGAAGGGTTGCAATTTTTTCTATTGTTTTTTGTAATCTGTTCAATATGTCGTTGCTAAGAGGCATGGAAATACACTTATTGAAAGATAGCAAAAATGCAGTGTGTTGTTCCACTTGCATTTTAAGCTACCTTTATTGCGTATGCTACTATCAAGCCTTTGTTTTAAAAGGTTCACTGTGAAATTCTATATCATAAATATACATAAGCAATAAAAAAAATAGTTTTGCTATGAATGTCTTTCTAGTTCCTGCTCCACCAGTGAGAAATAGATGTAGTGGTTTGTTTTTGTCCCTCTTTTTCTCCATTGCTATATTGTTTATTATGGTTTGTTGGTTTCATTGACCATTCTCTTGAACTTGTGGTATTTGAGTATGTAATAAATTGTTGATGCTTTGTAACTTGAAAGCCAATGTCATTGTGTTTATTTGTGTTGAAATTCTTGGGATGTTGCAGATCTATACATAGATTATATTTTTCATGATGTATGTTTGCCTTGTCCACTTGATGAACTAGCATTCTTTCTTTGTAGTTATTTTCAGTTTCTGCTATTGCACTCTCAATGTCACCCCATGCTTTATTGGTGTTGTATATAAACTTAGAATTCTTAAATTTTTATTGTTTGTTCGTGGAAAGAACATGCATCTTGCCATGTTCCAAATGTTGATGTTATAGCTGTGGGAGATATCCTTCTCTCAAAATCAAAATAATAAATGATCTATAAATATTATTTTAAAGGCCGACCCAAGATGAAAAGTCGCCTTGGTTCTTGAATGAGGCCGACCCTTGTGAAGAGTCGCCTTGCTTGTGAAGAGGCACCTTACTTTGCATATATGGAAGGAGATGCTCAATCATTTGATCATCAATTTTATTCTTAAAAGATATTTGCACTTATTAAGGAGTTCGTGCATCTACAACAAATCATATTATTGCATAAAGTAGATTGACATTAAGGAGAGATCATATAATTGTGTATTTGCATCTAAGTGAGGTGCGATTCTTTATTGCATCATATCGGCCTTGTGTGTGGCCAAGATTGTAAGCAGATTTCTACTCCTTTAAATTCAATATATAAGAGAGATATTTTGGCTGGGTTTTTCTCCTTCGAGGAGGGTTTTCCCAAGATAAATTTTGTGTTCTTTGTTCATTGTGTTGAATTTTCTGTTAATTTGCATTTCTGATTAAAACAACAACATGGAATCAAAGCCAAGTTCAGGGGAAATTCAATCAGAAGCAATTGTAGATTTAAGATCACTTCCAGGTTTGGAGGAATTTGTTTTTATTTTTAAGCTTCAGGTGCTTTCAAGGAGTTCGATATTTGAAGCTTCAGCTGTGATAGAATATTGTTATAATATTGGAGCAACAAGACAATTTAGAGATATTAGGAGGAATCACGTCTGAAGGCAACAAGTCGGGATTATATATCACTGTGAAAACAAATCTGTAAGTATATGACTGTGGTGTGGTTGTATATGGAAAATCACGGGCTGTTGTTGGTGTGAGTGGATGCATTGGTACTTTGGTTTTTGACATTGTTCTGAAGATTTGTGCGGGCTATAATGGAGTTATGTTTTGGTTCTTGCTGAAGACAGTGTGTAGGTTCTATGTTATCCCCTCTCATTCTTGTGTCGTATGGGATATGAGTTTAATGGAATGCCCAGGTCTGAAAAATAGTGTTCATTCTTCAAGTCATATGAGCTTCTGTGCATTGGTGTAAAGTTTGGAAATTGCCTATGGTGTATACATTTGAGGCTTCAAAGATTTCAGGGAACTCTATCATTTACATTTAATAGCTGAGAAGAGACTACAAGACAAGCGCCTGACTACATCTTTTGACCAACATAAAGAGATAAGTATTTTATGTTTGAATAATGATCATGAATTTTATAGTTAATAATAATTCATGCAATAACATTGGGAATAGTGAAACATGTATGCTTCTAGCATTGATATTTCTCTTCGGGATAGTTTTAAACTATTATTAATCTCTCTAAAATGCTTTCATGATAGATCAAGGAGAAAAAGGATGATGAGAGATTGCATAAGGAATTCAAGGGAGGAAGAGCTTGCTGCATCCTGTGAGGAAGACATGCAGGTTGAAGAAATGAACAAACATGAAGACACAACTTGCTGCCATGAGATTGAGTTGGTGGCACATAAATTCACTAGAGACATCTCTCAAAGAGGAAGAACCTCTACAGATTACGATCGGTTTCTTCGAAGAGGAGGAAATAACATTCAGAAGGAGTCTGACAAACCAATAGAGGCAACTTTGGACGAGGAGGTCAGGAGGTTGATGCAAGTACTTGAAGCTTTAGAGGGAGTCACATCATCATTTGTCATAGTGTATATTCCTCTGAGACAGATGAATATGAGGTAAACGCCCCTGTAGTGTATATTCCTCTGAGACAAAGGAATATGAGGTGAAAGCCCTTGTAGCTATATTTCTCTGAGACAGAGGAATATGAGGTGAAAGCCCTTGTAGTGTATATTTCTCTGAGATGGAGAAATATGAGGTGAAATCCCTTGTAGTGTATATTCCTTTGAGACGGAGGAATATGAGGTGAAAGCCATTGTAGCGTATATTTCTCTGAGACGGAGAAATATGAGGTGAAAGCCCTTTTAGTGTTTATTTCTCTGAGATGGAGAAATATGAGATGAAAGCCCTTGTAGTGTATATTTCTCTAAGAAGGAGAAATATGGGGTGCGAGCCCTTGTTCATCTTTGAGATTGAGATGAGATGTCATGTTGAGAGACTCCATGACTATATCACGTTGAGAGACTCTATGATGGACACTTGTGCATATGTTTCTTTCCACACATGGGAGTAGCCATATTGGACGTCATGTTGAGTGACTCCATGACGATATCACGTTGAGAGACTTTGTGATAAATTTTTTCTCAAATGGGTGTAGCCATTCTAGATGTCATGTTGAGGGACTCCATGACATGGATATCTGGAAGGATACCTCCCTAGCTAAGAGGAAGTGTTGATGTTATAGTTGCGGGAGATATCCTTCTCTCAAAATCGAAATAATAAATGATCTATAAATATTATTTTAAAGGTCGACCCAAGATGAAAAGTCGCCTTGGTTCTTGAATGAGGCCGACCTTTGTGAAGAGTTGCCTTGCTTGTGAAGAGGCACCTTCCTTTGTATATATGGAAGGAGATGCTCAATCATTTGATCATCAATTTTATTCTTAAAAGACATTCACACTTATCAAGGAGTTCGTGCATCTACAATAAATCATATTATTGCAAAAGCAGATCGACATTAAGGATACGTCATATAATTGTGTATTTGCATTTAAATGAGGTGCGATTCTTTATTGCATCATATTGGCCTTGTGTGGCCAAGATTGTAAGCAGATTTCTACTCCTTTAAATTTAATATATAAGAGAGATATTTTCGTTGGGTTTTTCTCCCTCAAGAAGGAGGGTTTTCCCAGGATAAATTCTATGTTCTTTGTTCACTGTGTTGAATTTTATGTTAATTTGCATTTTTGATTAAAACAACAACACCAAATTCATTTTAAAGTTCATGTTCCTTGTTAAATGGAGCATGTAGTAAAATAGTTGTTCTCTATATTGGTTTTCATTGTTGGTGTAGTTAGGGACCAAGCACCCACTTAAGGGAAGTCAATCCTTGCAGCCTTAAACACTCAAATACACACCCCTACAAATTGTAGATGCTTAAATGCAAAACACAATATTTTATTACTTCTTGTAGCTCATTACAGTTTGCTTTTTTAAACACTATGCTACAACAACTCTTCATGTAGCTTGTCACCTCACTCTCTCACATTACAAGGCTTTCATCATAGCCTTTCTTCATTACAATCCTCTCTTTAACAACAGGGGCTTTATTTCCACTAGAGGTCACTTCCTTTTAGCTTCCTCTTTGCATTTTTTGCTAAATAGAGGTCAATCTCCCTTTAGTTCTACCTTAAAATTTTGTCTATCAATATGTGCTGGAGTCTTTTTCTCACGAGTAGAGGTATTCTACTCTGCTCACTCTAGCCTACAACCTTCACATTAGGGAATAATCATTCAATCCCTTTGTCATTCAAGTAAAACTTTAATGGAGCCTCTTCAACACTATTTTCCTTCACTAAGCATCTCTTCTTTCACAATAATCTTCTTATCTCCCCCTTCAGCTCTCTCCCTCCACTTTCAAATAAATAAAAATATTCTTTTTAATCGGTTGCAGCTCTCGACCAAGGGACTATTGTAGCCCTTGTTGCCTCTCGATAATGAACAATAACCAAGAAAGTAGAAAATTAGAGATCTTGTTGTAGCTCTCGACCAAGGGACTATTGTAGCCCTTGTTGCCTCTCAATAATGAACAACAACCAAGAAAGTAAAACATTAGAGATCTTGTTGTAGACTTAAGGAAAAAAACCATACGGCCTTTTTGGATGGTAATTGTTGTTTCCCAAAAAAGATAATCAATTTCGGCCAACATGAAAATTGGTGGCCAATGGAATGACGATGCCAAACCATAAATTGCCCTCTTACCAACTAGAGATCAAATGCCATAATGATATTGGCTATAGAGAAATGTTGCCCATGACCACACTATCGAAGTAGTTCAAACAGAATAAGAAAATCCATGCAATCAAAAGAAAACTACCGTTGCTTGAATTGGAAGATCAATCCATGGGAAATCATAGAAGAATAAGCATGCGGCCATGCATGCATTAAATTAATTGCTTAGATAGAGGTAATCGAGTCACGATCCACTTGTAAATAGAAGGAAAATTAATAAAGCATGGCCCCTTCTTACTCAGTTGCCACGAGTTAGAAAATATTGCAGAAAGATCTCTTTATCGACTTATAATTATTTGGCAATAATATGAAAAGGATTGGATCATACTAATAAACTCCAAGAGCATAATGGGTACTTGATAGTTGGTGGATGAAATTTGAAGTATTAAAATATAAACTTTATTTGATTATATTGCCAAAGGCAACAACAATCGTTAATTGACCAATATCATATGTGACTTGACTTGAATATCTAAAATGACCTTTTGTTTAATTCCTATCACCACTCAAAACCAAGGGATAAATACTTAAATGCTGACCTCCTGAAGCTAAAATCACACGACCACCTTGTAGCTGAATAGTACATTATACCTTAGCAGAATGACACAATCTTGGAGTAGAATAACCTAAAATCCACCTGTAGCAGTTCAAACAAAACCCTTCTGAAACAACTTATGAACTCTTTAAAAATATCCTGTAGCATCATGAAAATGAAGTGAAACAAACCATATACATTCTACAGCACAATAATAAGTCTAATGCCCATTTGAAAAATTGAAACCTTTTTGAAGCACCTCTCGAGAAATCAAGATGACAAAGCTATGCAGCATCAAGAAGCATCGAAATTGAAAATAAAACAAAAAAAAAATTCTGAAATGTTTTTGGTGATGTGGGATTGCCTGTGAGCCTGGATGCTCCTACATCTATTGGCCCACTAGTTATATTTTACAAATTGTATGACCTTTGGTTTTCCACATTTTGATATTAGTTTGACTCCTTGTATTTTGATGTGAATTTTACAAGACATATGGTTTAGTGTACTTGTATGTTGGATATAATAGTAATAATAGATGGGCACATGATATTCTTTGAATTATTGTTTTCTTTAGACTTTGATCAATAGTGTTTGAGGTTTTGAGGATGAAGGTTCTTTCCTTGGTGATTGTTTTTGTGAAGAGAGATTTTCTTGTACTTGAATGCAATGGCAGAGACAACATTATGTGCATTATTTGTTGGGTCAATATTTGCTGTATGTTTAGGGTAGTTATCCCTAATATGTGTATCATTTGGTGGTGAGGACACGAGGAGACAGGTGGAGGGCGAACAATCCTTCATATTGCTCGGGTGCCTCGAGATGGTTACAAAGCCATCGAGGGTTTGAGTTTTTTCTTCACTAATTCTTTCTCTTCGTTGCCTTGGTATCTTTCATTATTACCACTATCATTTTGCATTCATTATTTGTTATCTGCGTTGTATATTCTGTCTCTCACCCCTCAGCCCTAATTGTCCGCTTGTTCTGCAATTTTCCCGTCTGGTTCCTAGGTACGGGGGTTATCAATGGAAGTAGTTGCCCCAAATGGTGATGAACCCCTGGATAGGGCACCCGTGAATGCAAACATAAAAACCCTCGAAAGCTCACTCAATGGTGCTAAATCGTTCAAAGACATTGTGGCCGTGAGTGATATGAAGGAAATACCAGTGTTAGAAAAGTTTATCACTGTCAAGAATGTGGTCTTCGACGGAAGGCATCAACAAGGAGATGAATACGGTAAGAACCCTCTGAACTGCCTTAGGAAATCTGTCATCATTTTGAATGAAGAATTGGCTAAAGCTTTAGATAATGAAGAATATAGGTTGAAAAATGTGGCAATATTTGTGGTAGCTCTAGATTACAATAAATTACCCATTAGGAAATAATTAGATGAATGGATGGCTAATGTGGAATAGGAAATTAGGGCTCCACCATACATTCTGCAAAATGGTTCAAAAGAGCCTTTTCTTGGTTTTATTTAAGAATAAGGAAATGCAGGAGACAGTAGTTGCCAAAGAATTTTGGACAATAGGGAGATCTATTTTTTGAACAATTTCTTTTTCTTCAAATGTATTAAATGAAGAGGTTTTGGCCCTCTCGTACCCTAGATTGGTCACTCTAAAAAATGTCCCACTGCTATTGTGGGCTTCCATACCTCAATTAGTCTCTCAATTCGCAAAAAAACACTTAGAATAGAAGAAATAAAAAATGCTCTAACACACATGGATGCTAGAATCCTAATGGCTATTATGCCAAGGGTAGAAATACCAGATGAAATTGAGATTGAGACGTAAAAAAACATTGTAAGTTGTAAAATTGAGTTGTTGGGAGGAATCAATGCTTGCTTCCTTTGCAAAAAAGAAGCGCATGTGAGGAAAAATTGCTCAATTATAAAACTAGAGAAAAAAATCAGAGAGAAAGGGGAATTGGCACAAACCCTAACTTGCAATCTAATTTTGTCTAAGAAGAATGGGGAATATCGTGAGAGGTGATGGCTTTGGTAGAGAGTACCCTGTAAATAACATTGCCATTGACTTGGAAAAACTAGGGAACTGTGAGAACCCTAACTTGCAATCTAATTCTGTTTATAAGAAGAATAGGGTTACCGACAGAGGTGATGGCTTCGGTAAAGATTACCCTGTAAATAACATTGCCACTAATTTGGAAAATCTAGGGAATTATGAGAACCAGTGCATAGAGAGAAAAATGCTTGGAAAACCAGGCAGACAACTTAAGAGGTGAAGACCTCCCCCTTGAACTAACCCTCGATGAAGCAGATTTACTCTCTGGAAAGGGAGAGTTCATAAAGGAGGATTTGAACATAATACCTTCTGACAAAAATCTAGAAAAAGGAAATCTCAAATCCTAGCCTCAAGCAGAAAAAGAGGCCCCAAAAAATGGCTTTGAATGCACTAAAGGGGACAATAGAAACACATTTGGACACAAAAAAAATGCATGAGAGTTGGTCTTGGATAAGATAAAGCAACAAATTGCTATTAATAAGAAGTTGATTAATAACACAAAGGATAACTTGGAAGGCTAGGATAAAAACAATGAGAAACTCTCTCCTTGTGAAACATTCGGAGATGAGAGGAAAAATGTCAGAGTGGTGTGAAGGAAAGAAGTAGAAGAAATATGGACTCGGGGGAAAATAATTTGAGATTTTCAAGCCAGAATTCAGAACACAAAATTCTGATTCCGGTTGCAAAACATGAAGGGGAAAGAAATAAAAGTTGCCTCATAGATGGCAAAATGAAAGGAGATAGATTTAAATATAGAACCCTAAAAAGATTTGACTAAAAATCTACAGGCCATGCCATTGCCATAGGCTTACTAGAGGCAGACAAAGACCACCCTTTGACAAGACATTGACAAGCAAACCCTCAAGAATAACAAAGAATGTGATGATAAAATTACTCCCCCTCTCCTCCACCCCCCTCCGACCCCCAATGAGGGACCAAAAGTTTGTGTTGTTAGTAAATCTAACAATAAGACTCTTTCAATCTATTCCTAGTATTGAACATTGAAAAAATACAAATGTGGTATCCTCAAGTAAGTTGCCTCATATTGAGGACAAGCATGAAAGCAATACAACTAAGAAACCAACAGGAGCAAAGGGGATTTAGGAAAAAAGGAGTTCACTGAGAGACATATGTTCTAGGACTTAAGCACCAACCCCCTTAAAGAAAAACCCCTTTAGAGGGTGGGAGGAAACAACTCTTTTGTAAATGATTGGCTAGATCAAAAGAAAAGAGAAAGAAGACAAAAAAAAGAAGATAAACAATTCCTTACTGAAGGGGTAATACAAATATGATTAACCTTTCTAAATGCTTTAAAGGGTTTAGGAACATGGAAGAAAGCCCACAAGAAATGGAATCTGATGACTTTTGATTGCATTACATGGAATATCAAGGGATTGGAATCCCCTGCCAATCTCTTGATAGAAAATATAGCATTAGAAGGTTCTTAAACCAAGAAAGGCAAAAACATGCTATTCTATTACAAGAAACTAAAGTAGTTAACTTCACCTTACATACAAATCTAAAATTTATATGGAGACTTAGTTTACTTCTCTTCAAAACATGAAAAGGGCGAAGGTGGAACCACAATTCTGTTAACAATAAATGGAACAGATGGGTGAAAGCCCATGGAACCTCACCTTGCAACAAGGTAGTGTGGGTCATTATTGAAAATGAAAACATAACATTTGGTTTAGCCTCCATTTATGCACCCAATGATTATAGGCAAAGAAGTGAATTATGGGATTGGGTAAGAAGATTGTAGGATATTCCATGGATTCTCGACAAAATAGGTGGCAATGACATGGCGTGGAAGGGTAATGAAAAGTTCTTTTGGTACAAAATGAAAAACAAATTAAAATTAATAGACCCAATAGAAGGTACAAGGGTAAAAATTCAAAAGATTTGGTTCAATTGGTGTAACTTCCAAAAAGGAAGTAAGAGGATATATTGTAGGCTTGATAGATTCTATGCTAATAGAGATATCTTGCACTTTGACAAGGTGGATGGGACAAATAGCAGAGTAAAGGTCTACCCTTGGACCTATTTGATCACCACTTTGTATCAGTTTGTATAGAGATTGATAAGGATAAACCCAAAGAAACCCAAAGAGAAAGAAAATTTATCCTTAATACGAGTCTTCTTAAAATTGAAGATTGCAATGAGGCAGTTTTCACTCTCAAAGAAACTAGTAAATGGCTTCAAAGAGAAAAATCTGCCATTGAAAGATGGAACAACAATATAAAGAGCTGGCAAAAAGTTCTCCAACCAATTAGGGAGCAAAGGGTCAAAAATTCAAGGAAGGTTGAGAGCCTTCTTCAAGAAAGACTCTCGAAAGTAGAAGGGTAGGCTCCAGAATGACCCAAATAATCTAGAATTAAATAAAGAACTAATAACCACTAAAGGCAATTTGAGTAAACTACAAAATTACAAGGATCAAGGATTAAAAAGAAGGGCAAAAATAAACTGGGTAGCACAAGGAGACAAAGGGTCAAAATTCTTCTTTAATCGCCTAAAAAACAAAGAGGCCAAAGAAAATGTGGGCTCATTATGAGAGGAAGAGGGTTTGATTAAGGAATTTGAAAAGGTTAAGGACAAATTTTACCAATTTTACAAAGAACTTTTCTCTTCAGAGTGCAACAATCCACAAAACGAAAAAATAGGGATGAATGCAAAAAGGTAATTCCCAATAAAGTTTCAAGGAAATAGCTGAGAGGATAAACAAGCAAATCTCTAAGGAGGAAATAACAAAAGCCATTTTAGCTCTAAACAATGAGAGATCACTTGGCAGATGGTATGCTAGTTGAATTCAATAAGAAAAATATAGAATGGATAACAAAGGACCTTCTACAAGTGTATAGTAAAGCTATAGAAAAAGGCTCACTAGGGAAACCATAAATAAGGGTATTATCAAACTTATCCCTAAAGAAGGGGATAAGACCCTAATAAAAAATTGGAGACCTATAACTCTCCTCAATGTGTCATACAAAATCCTTGCAAAGGCCATAAATATCAAATTAATAGATATCCTCCCAAAAGTTATCAATCCTAATCAAACAAGATTCATCAAGGGCAAATATATTCTTGAAAACCTACTCACTAGCTAGGAAGCTATGGAGTGGGCAAAATCATCCAATCAAAATATAGAAATGCTACTAGACTTCGAGAAAGCTTATGATAGGGTTGAATGGCTGTTCATACTAATGACCCTAGAGGTTTTTGGCTTCCTAGGAAGATTTTGTCAGATGATCAAGACCTTGCCATAAATATCAAGTTAATAGATATCCTCCCAAAAGTTATCAATCCTACTCAAACAAGATTCATCAAGGGCAGATATATTCTTGAAAACCTACTCACTAGCTGGGAAGCTATGGAGTGGGTAAAATCATCCAATCAAAATATAGGAATGCTACTAGACTTCGAGAAAGCTTATGATAGGGTTGAGTGGCTGTTCATACTAATGACCCTAGAGGCTTTTGGCTTCCCAGGAAGATTTTGTCAAATGATCAAGACCTTGTTGAAAGACGCTATTGCCTAGGTTGAGATTAATGGTTCATCAATAGAAGAATTCCAATTGCAAAGATCTATAAGGCAAGGATGCCCTTTAGCTCCGAAATTGTTTGTCATAGTAGTTGAAGCAATAGACTATATCCTTAGCCCAAGAATTCAAGGATTAACACTACCAAATAAAGAAGATTTGATAAATATACAATTTGCAGATGATACAACCCTTTTTATTAATCTAAAGAAAGAAATTTTTGAAAATCTAATGGGAAAAATGAACATATTTGGAAAGGCTATTGGGGCAAAATTCTCTAGAGGGAAATTGATCATGCTAAGCTGGGAGGCTACCTAACCAGACTGGTTCAAGGAGCATGAATTCCAATGGGGTGGCCTAGGAAAAATTGTTAGATATCTAGGGATCCCTTTTTGTTAACCCTAACCTTAAAGAAATGTGAGATTGGGTGAAAAATAAGATTAATAAAACAACTAGGAAATTGGAATAAGCAATACCTCTCAATTGCTGGAAGGGCTCAAGTATGCCAAAAAAGACTATACTCATATAATATTTATTATGCATTCGTTTGGCTGTTCAACATCTATCAGATAGAAGAGATAAAAATAAATTAGATAGTTCTTGTGGTCAAATGGAAAAGGCAAAGAAAAAAACATACAATAAGATGGAAATGGTGCTGCATAAAAAAGCAAAAAGGGGGGTTAGGAGTGAAGGATATAAGAAAGCAAGGAATCGCCTTGGCTGTGAAATGGATATGCAAAGACCTCAAAGCTAACGAGCCATGAAATATCTTAATTAGAAAAAATGTATAAAGAGCTGTTCCAAACAAGCCAAATCATTGAAGAATATGCCTCTTTGTGACTTAGGTGTTGGTAAATTCCTTGTGTCTCTTGTTGGCTCCAATGTATTCAAGAGCTTTTGGAAGACATGAGAATTAAGTAAAGATTCTATCCTGGAAAAATATCCGGTTGAAAATGATCTAAATAAAATATTCCAAGAAAGGTCTATTTGGTAGAACAAACCCTTAGCACTCCTTCAAGGGTGCTCAACAAAAAATGGAAACAGAAAAGGGATCACATTATTCAAAGATTTAATAAACAATCGACAATTAAAAAATTGGGATTCCTTTAGCCTAGAATTTAATATCCCTCAAACACAAAAACACTTATGAATTGGTCAAAAAATTGAACATAGAATTAGGAAATAACAAAGATTTCAAATCAGAAAATATGGAGGTAAAACAAGACTTCAAATGGCTAGAGGATAACAAAATTGCTGAGATAAAAGCTAATGAAATCTATAATATTATAGCTGAAGCCCCTGACTTGACTGAACATATGAACAAAAGCTGGAACTTAAATCTAAACCATGGACAGTGGAATACGATTTTTACTAATATCTGGAATACTGTATTGGAACCAAAAAAATATGGGTTTGAATGGATGTTATTGCTGCAAAAATTACCAAATATAGACTCAAAAAGCAATCCAATTGTCTGTGATATATGTAAAAAAATGTGAAATTGTGACCCATATCTACTTTGAATGTTTTTTTGCTAAAGAAATTTGGAATCTATTTCAATTTGAATTAAAAGATTGAGGGGAAATGAATACAAGAAGGAAACGAGAAATAATTGAAAGGAAAATTGAGAGGCTAGAAATGATGAAAAATACCAAGGTATTAGGAGAGCTCTTACTGAGTGTAACAGAAGACTCACACTACACAATGTTTTGATGCAAGTATCCATCACTGTGGAGATGGCCAAAGACAAATTAAAAAGACTGATGGGAAAGGAAAAGTGAAAATTTTCAAAGAGGAGTTAACACTTTGATTCTACTATAAAGGATGTAGCAAACCAGGCCTGAGAGACTTCATGGATGAGGAAAGAATCACCAGCAAGGATAAAACAAAAATCACAAACAAGGAAAAAACAGATTGATAGTTTTTCTTCCTTTTATTACAGCAGAATCATCTAACTTATGGTTATATACAGGAATTTAAAGAAACAAAAATAATTTTGTAATATAGTAGTATACTTAGCCCTACGAGGCTAAAATCTAGAATTAGAAGTCTATATTCAAGTATGGAAAAACTGAACAGTGATTGTATTTCTTGATCTTTTGATCTCTTTTGTTAACTATAATGAATACAGAAAAAAAATGTATGATTTCGATGGTGTAGATCCTACTATTTTCATGTTGTTTGCATATTTTCTTAAAAGCATTTGTCATTGATTTGTTCACCTTTGTCATATAAGAGGTGTAGACTACATACAACTCTAGCTCGATTGGATCGATTGCATCAGGTGCTGTATGGTTGCCGGCTCTCCGGGGGTTTTAGTCCTCAAGATTCATGTCTATAGTAAGAGGTGCTGCATATGCATTGAGCATGAATTATGCATCTGTATTTGTAGCTCACAAATTTGGTATATTTTGGTGAAACTATTGTTTCATGTATTTTGAAAGTTTTCCTTGCAAGAATGTTGTTTGTTTCAATGTGGATTTTGTTGCTTCTATGTATTCATATTTGGTTAGTTTGAATTTGGCCAAGAAATCTTCATAAGTTGTATTGATTTCTTTCTAAATCAATAAACAACAATTTTGCATTCCGAGTTGCATTTTCATTAGGTATTGCGAATGGTTCTAGTATCATTGTTTTGTTCATGGGAAACACTAGAAAATTATATGTACAATTTACACTTTTTCTCGACTTTTTGTATGGTGCTGCGCATGTTTTAGTAAGATCATGTTCGAGAAAGCTTGTGTTGCAAGTTAAGAAGTTACCTACAAAGTCTATAGTTTTTGTTTTGCAATTCATTCCGTAATTTGGAGCATCTTTAACCCATAGCATAGCATGGTCATGCATTTCCTCTGTTTTGGAATTCTTCAATGAAGAAGTAATTTATAACTTTTCCAAAGATGTCGTCCTCAACAATAAATTGTTTCGAGTTTTTCATCGAATTCAATCTATTGACTGTAGTAACGAGTGCAAGTGACAAGGTCTTTTGCAATGAAATAATCAATGTCATATTTTCCCACTGTTGTATGATTTTGGCTATTTGTTTGCTTGTGGAATGTGAGTAATGTATCTACTAATGTGTTCCACTTCTGCTCCACACTAGTAAACACCACAAAAAGTTAGGACTTTAATTCTTATCATTGTAAATAAGTTTCTTGATTTATTGAAGTAATCAGGTGCAGTTCAAACATGTTTAAAATCTATATAATTAGCTGATAGGCTACATATAGTGTGAGATTTGAGTTTGAAACAAGTCTCACGACTCCAAACCAATGTTGAGCTGTTGGAAAACAAGTTTCAACTGCCATTTAATGGTAAACCAGCTGCCATTTAATGATAAAAGCCTCCAAAATCTCACTTATTTCATTAAATCTAGACAGATATTGATTCGACAAATAGATGGGAACATTCTATTTCCATTTGCAGCGTTTTTTGTCAATTTGATGACAACTTTCTTTTTTCATTTGTATTGCTTTATGTTTTAAATCTGTATGCAAATATTCCATAATAAAATAATACTTACTTTCATTAAGAAAAATATCTAGATTTGTCTAAGTTTATTTTAATCCATTATTTAGCACTTATTATTAATTGTTTAATCTAGCCACATGCAACTAGAATTTGCAGCGCATTGATGCACAAACACATACACTCTAATATATTAACATACATATAGCTTTCTATTGGTGTAATCCTTGAAACTCCTTTAGGGGCAAGTGCTAGTTAATACTAGATTTCATTTCCAATGTTGACTTCTCCTTGTACAATGGTCCTTATTTGTATCAAGTGTTGTTGCACACTAGCTCAAAGGGTTTGGCTTGTTGAATGGCTCTTTGACATATGGGGCCAACATCTAAGAAGGGAAAACAAACTGTAAAGCACTTCCGATTGAATGCCCAGTTTAGGTGGCTTGGTTTCCTTAACCTTGTTTTCCTTCAACTCTCCTATTTTCACTGCCCATATCATGTTTAGTTCATGGTCCCTTAAGTAACTCATCGTGGCCTCAGAAACAAAAACACCATAGTAAACAAAAAAACAGAAATATAAATTTAAAAACAACAATCATTTCAAGATTTTAGCACATTGCAAGTGCATACAAAATTACAAATAGGCAATCTTTTGAGGCATTTTAGTACATTGCAATTGCAACAAAAAAAATCAATCCTTTTAGCCACAAACAATTTTTTTTTTTAGCCCACAATCCAATAAAAACAACAATATTCCCCATTGTAAGTGCAAACAAAGAACAACTATTTTTTAAAGCTCATTTGAATTTTGAATGGGAAATAAACTGATGTAGGAGCATCTAAGGGTACTAGCAATCTTGCATCAACAAAAATATTGTTATTTTAATTTGGTTTATTTTAATAAGGGCTTGGGGGATAAGAGAATAAATATTTTGATTTGCAATTTTGTAATATTCTTTGTGGCAAAAATTGTAAATGTAATTTTTGAGGAATTATGCTCTGGTAAATGTTTCAAAGGCATAAATGGTGGAATATTCCATTTGGGCATCCCATTTCTAGGTGGACCACTTGGTATGCATGTTATTGCATGTTCAATTGCATTCTTTGCATGCATTTGCATGTTGGCCACAAGCTTTGCATGTTGTTGCATGTATGGGTTGTAATTATGAGACTCGATATTGGTAATTTGGGCATAACTTTCTCATTTCTAATTAAAATGAAAAAATTCAAAATGTTCTAGAAAGCTGGAAAGGAGGTGCACAAAACCCAAAAATGGTTTTAGAAAGTTCTGAAGAATGAGGGAGAAGTGATAGGCAAAAGTAACATGTATTTTTCTTGTGGTTTTGAAAAACCATAGTGGTTTTCCTCATTCACAATTTTTACATAATGATGCTTGTTTATTTGGAGAGGGGGTTTTTGGAGAAGTTGTGGTTGCATATCCAAATGCTGCTGGAATGAAATTAGAATGTGGAGTTGTAGATTTTTGTATGTGAGAAGCCCATGTATGTGAGCATATGAGCTCCATGATTATGTATTTCATTTTCAGATTTTAAAGTTAATATATGTTGCAGATTTCTCTTCCATTTTATGTGTTTCAATTTAATTTTCTGCCTTGTTGCATAGTGCTATATATGTGTTTGTGATCAAATTTGAGAGGGAGAGTCTCTCTTTCCATCAGTGGTATTAGAGTGGGAGTTCCTGAGTGTGTAGGCATAGTGCCGAATGTGAGACAGTTTGCACCAAGATCTGGGGGTGGTGTGTGTGTGTGGTGTGTACACTGATCGCTGAATGTGAGGTAGTCTATACCTAAGAGGTTGAAGATTGAGAGTGTGGAAAGTGTTTGACAAAATGACAAAGAAAGGAAAAAAGTTTGTCATCGTTGTGTATGCAAATGAAGAGGAAGGAGAAAATCTTGCAAAAGTATGCTTTGAGGGAGACATGGAGAAAGAGAGTGAGAAAGAAGAGAAAAGTGCAACAAAGGTTGAGAGGCGAAAATAAGGTGCAACAATTGAGGAGAAAAATGATGTTGCAACAGTAGATGAGTGTCCTTTGGGGGACTTAAGAGTATTGGAAAATGAAACTGTAGTTGAGAGTGAAGGTGAAGAAGATATGGTAGTAGACAGTGGCAAGGAAAAAGAGTTAATGCATAGTATTTTTTATTTTTATGATGAGGATGAAATTGAATTTTGTGTAGATGAAAATAATTGCAACAATGGAAGAAGAGTGTGATGCATTGGTTATAGGACAAGGAAGTGATACAGTTACATGTCTTATTAAAGGCATGAAAGAAGAGAATAAAATTGAAGTTGCAATAGGTGACAAGAAGGTAAAATATTTTCTTAATGAACTTAAAAGATTTGATTTTCATGTTGAGATGGATGAGTTAGTGAATGTAAATGAGATGGTTTAGTTAGATTTTGTTAGAGATGATTGGTATGCAAAGAAGGGTTTGTATTGTGCTGTAGAGTTAAGTGCAGGTGCAATTTGGTGGAGGTGGTCAGACTATGGTGGGTTGAATCCCACAAGATTAGAGGAGAATGTGAGATATATTTGGAGGAGGTGGTTGGATTATGGTGGAACTAATTCTACATTGAGAAAGAGGAATAAAGAGAATAGTTGTTAGAGGAGGTTTCTTGTTCCAACTAAGTGTTGGAAGAGGAGAAAGAAGAAACAATTGTAGGTACCAAATTCAGTGATGGAGTTTGCTAAGGATTGCTTGCAATCCGAAAGGGTGGTACTACCACTCAACTCCATTTTGTGAATCCATATTCACAAAATTTTTCCTACCCTGGGTGTCTTATGCAAGAGGATCTAGGGGTACTAGCAATCTTGTATCACCAAAAATATTGTTGTTTTAATTTGGCTTATTTTCAATAAGGGCTAGGGGATAGGAGAATAAATATTTTGATTTGCAACTTTGTAATATTCCTTGTGGCAAAAATTGTATGTTACACCCCAATTGTGTAATTACTATTTACTATTACTACGTAGGGTAAAATGTGAATGTAATGTGAATTTTGAAAATGAATAAATTATGCTCATACCTTGCTATCAATATGGATGTTATCTCAATTGATGTTATTTCATGAAAAAATACTGCATACATGTAAATGGATGGTTATCAAATTATTATTCTAACTTTGGAGATGTATTAGGTATATTGCATAGGTTGTGAACAATTGACTGCCATAGGCATGTGTTAGTGGTTGTAGGTAAATGTTCATTCCTCCAGGTGGAGGGGAAGTATCACTCAGGAGAAGATTTTGGTCGAATAACTGGTAACGTAAACTATCTGAGCATACACGCACCATAGTAGATTGGTCGAGTCTAGACATAGAAGTGTAAAGTTGGTAAGTCATCCCTAGTTTGAAGTATCTGCATTAGTAAAGGTCTTGTTTACTACCAAGTGCATTATTGGGTGATGTTTATCTATTTGAACTTGTGAAGTCCTTTCCCATGTTACTGTGCTTGCTTGTGTAGTGGATTGAGTATTGGGATATATGCATATATACATATATTTGCATACGCGTGTAATGGATATAATGAGATGTCCATACGAGTATGATGACATATGTATAAACATGCATATATGTATATAAATACTATTATGATGTTATGTGTCTTTGGGATTTATGAAGGTTTACCTTTACATCATTTCATATGAATGTAAAACGTAGCATGCAAACGAGCATATATATATACATATACATGGACCTGTGTAAGAGAGCATCAACAAATGCACATGTATGTAAGTAGAAATACTCACAGAGGTACATACACGAGGAAATGGCTATATGTATATGTGTGTGTGTGAATACAGTTACTAGGTCATAATCATTCGATATCGAATGGATCATTTGACTATCATATTGCCATTGGATATATACATACATATATATATGTTTGTATATATATATATATATATATACGAAAGCATTAACGCTTATTCGAGAAGTGTATATATATATATATGTATGTATGTATACATACATATTGTTCAATGAAAATGATAACTTGGACGTATGTATTCTAGATATCAAACAATATATGTACATGTGTATCTATGTGCTTGGATATATATATATATAGTATTATATTAAATAGGGGCTGATTTATACATATGCTATTCATAGAATAGAAGAAAGATCCATACGAAAATATGTTCTTATTGATCAAATGAGAATAATATACACTATGAACAATAAGAGATATATGAGTTGGTAAACTTATATATTGAGAAGGATATATAAATATAAAATAATATACACTAGTATATATACATATATTTCATAGTGAGAGAACCTATATATATATACACATTATGTATATATGTCTATACCAATACTTTTTAAGTGCGAGTATATGCTTTTGAGACTTGCATATGAATTAAGCAAAGCGCTTATGTAAAGTGTATGCCATATAAGAATATGACTGTCTAGAAGTCAAGAAACTTTGATATAAAGTGTTGTGCACAATGATAAGAAGGAAGGTAATGAAGCTACGTATACAACATTCAAGCTGCACCATTAAGGAATGTCTAACCTTAGTATTCAAGTTGATTATATTAGAATAAGGCACCATATATATTGTGACCTTGAATGCAAAGCAATAAGCACTGTTCTATATATAAAGAGTACGTGATGCTTGAGATAACATTAGTTTATAAGGAAACGCATGGTGCTACCTAACCCACTACAAGCAAGCATTTGAGGCTTAGAAAAACTATAAACCATGCGTAGAATATGAGAGGGAACGCATAGACATGGTTACTAAGTTTTTGAGTGCGCACAACATAGTGAGATATAGTTAACTTAACAAATGCTGACTTTTATACATAGCATACAAAGTATTAAAGGTTGAGCGTAATCTTTAACATGGAAAAGTATTTAAAAATGCTAAGAAAAAGACTTTAAGCCAACGTTAAGTGAGACAGGCCATGCCTTGTATGATAGAGGCCGATATATAAGGGTCAATTATAGTCATTTAAGACTATGTTATTGGAAGTTGATAGAAGTTACTTATGACTGCTTGGTGAAGCCGATTATCACTTAGAATGACACACAATATAAGACATTGTATTGTGTTTGATATTGCTGTCGATATTAAGCTTGGACTTGGTCGACGCCTTTGGTAAGATCAACCTTGACTTTGTCAAAATGTTTTAATGCTTTGGTCGATTCATCCTCTAAACAGATTGATGAATACTTGCTGTAATGAAATGGTAGTTGATTGTTTCTATTGGCAGTAAAACCACGCCAAACAAGAAGGATAGAGGATGGATTTGGTGCCACCTTTTAATCCAAGTTGCTGTAGATGTCTATTCTTTGTGACAAATCGAATTGAGCATATGCAGATTGAATAAGTCTTTAGATTGCTGTCAATAAGCAAGTTGACTTGTAGGTGATTATGCTGAGTATTAAGCTAGGAAGTCGCCACCTTTTTGCTGTGTTTCATGTGTTACTTTGCATGGATCTTTCTTTCCATTAACATGCCTAAAATTTAGGCTATGAGGTTACCAAGTTTCTCTATAAATAACTAAGCCATTTCATTTGGAAATGACACATTCTTCCAGAAGATTACACATCTTTTGCAATTCCTATTTTTGCATTATTACCAACCATACTTTGTTTTACATTGAGAGAGAAAGGGAGTGAGTTCTTTTTAGTTTGTGAGGAAGATATTTTGAGAGGAGTAAGCTACCAACTTGAGAGATAGAGTTTATTTGTGGAATTCTTGAGAAGCTGTTTATCAAGCTTGCTAATGTTGGAAAGGGTTGTACATTGTTGCCATTTGTTTGGATAAAGCGATAATAGGCATGGGGATCTCTTCTTCTTTGTTATTTTGTTTTTGAATGATGTGTCTTGCATGCATGACTAAGATGTCTTTTCCAACATGTGCATTAGAGAAATTAGTGACTTGAAAAGAAAATTGAAGCTTTTATGTTGTTTTCATATTGTGTTTTTAAGTACTCCATAGTAGGAGATGGGTGTTTATCATAGGTAATAAATACTAGGCTTGATTGAACATGAAAGGCACATATGGTACACTTAGCTAAGTTATTGATTTAACTAGGAAAGCTTGTGTTTATTCCTAGGATAGAGAATCCAGTTTGAGAGGGAGTTTGTGTACTTGTAAGTAGGTTTATTCCAAGTATGTAGGATATCTCTGGGATGATAGACTATCCATTGAAGGAAATACCTAGCTTGTGTACTTACTAGGTTATCTCTGGGATGATAGTGTTGGCATATGGCTTTGAGAGATTATTTTTGGCCTCTTGTGTTGTCTTTGATGGCAACTGGAGTGAGTAGTATGGTCCACAGTGTTGAAGTTGCTCCTACTGACAAGAGAAGTAAGAGACTGTAATCTACTGACAGAATGTATGAAGAACTGGGCATCTAGTTGATAATTTGATTTGAATACTTCACTGGATCACTATTTTGTGGTGTGGATCCCTAGGGAAGCTTGTTCAACATGTGTGCTATCCTACTAGTGAGTTTTGTGGTCTCGCATTAATCGGAGTACGAGTTAAGAGATTTGGTAGAAATGATTTATTGTTTATTTTCTCATTATGACCGACTTCTTGTGTATGGCGTGTCGTGGATGTATGAGGAGTATGTGTTTGAAATTTTGGTTTGGGTCCCTACTATAGTCTAGCAAACTTGTGAGGGTACACATCAATTATAATTAGTGATTTGAGCCGACATGAGAAAGAATATTATATTTTGTTTTGAAGCCGACATATAATAAAATTCTTGTTAGTGGATATATAAAGGAGATCAGAAAATCATTTTGTCAATAAGAAAGAAGCGTGTGAGGATCAAGAATAGTGAAAGTGTAAGAGTGAAAAAGTACATAACAGTCATATCAAAAAATCTGTTTGTACAATAGAAGGGTTTTTGTATGCAGAGTAGAGTAGTGCAGAAGTGCGAACTGGATAAGAGATCTGAAATCTGATTGTGTGCTTCATTGGAACTGAATCCAGGCATATGTAGATGCTATATTCTTAGTTCAACATTTTGTTGTAATATCAAATATATTTTGTAAGGTAGTGAGCCTTCTCTTTTGAGCAGTGAGCTCTAGGCAGTGTGCCTGAATGCAAGTGCATTCCCTTTTATCATACTTTTAATAGAGTATACTTTGTGGATTAATCTCCATCATGGTTTTTCCCCTAACAGGGTTTCCACATAAAAATCTTGGTGTTATGGTGTTCTTTAATGTGTCTACATGTTTCCTTCTGTTTATATGCTATGAATGCTATTAAGGGTTTAATCATTGCTGTTGATAGTTTAAGATCTGATTTGAAAATCAGATATTGTGGAACACTGATTCACCCCCCCTCTCAGTGTTCCGAGTGTCCAACAATTGGTATTAGAGTAGATTCCTCTTATGGAGTTTAACAACTTGAGGTGGGTCTTGAATTACAATGGATGTCGGTGGTCTTCAACAACAACTTATGGTGGCACTCGATGATATTGACCAGTCTAAAGTATAAACTATCATTCAATCACTAAAGGATAAAATAAATGAATCAAGGGAAAAGAGGAAGGAACTATGTGATCAGTTGAAGCAAAAAGAAAGCAAAGGTCCAGATGATGTCCATCTGAATCAAACCCTAAGAGAAATAACAAAAGAATGTGAAAAGCTTGCTAAGGACAATGTACCTCTAAAGCTTGAGATTGAATCTGTGGCATTGAAGTTAACCAAGAGATTGAAGAAAGAAAGAAGAATGAGGAGAATCTGGGACAATCCTTGAAAGAAAAATCTGAAGAATGTAGCAAAATTAATAGTGTATTCATTTCACTGGAGATTGAACTACAACAATCCAGAAACAATGAACAAGAACTTGAGAAATAGGTAGTTATTCTCGGAAATGAGCTTGCTACTACAAATGAATTTAAGGAGAAATTCAGGATAAGTTATGCTAGGCTTGATGAGATAACCAAAGGACAAAAGGGTACAAATGATAAGCGAGGGCTTGGCTATGAGAAGGGTGAGTGCTCCGAATTTGACCAAAAGAACCTTGAAAAGAAGAACAAAGGCAGAAGACATCCGGTAAGGCAACCCAATGCTCAAAAATTTAATGGATATTGCTTTGTTTGTAATAAATTTGGACATATGGCTTCTCAGTGTAGAAGAAAGATAAACTTTAGCACTTCATCATTTTCTGGTTAGTGTTTTAAATGCAAGAAGTTTGGTCATAAGTCATTAGAATGTAGAAGTATGTCTATCAATGCAAGTAACATTAAATGCTATACCTATGGAAGATTTTGACATATTGCTAATCAATGCAGATCAGGAGGAAATCAGTGGAATGAATGGTATACACAGAAAAATACGATATGCTACAATTGTAACAAACTTGGGAACATTGCAAGATTTTGTAGGAACAAAAACATGAATAAAAGAGGTCCAATTTATCAAGGAAAAAATTCACAGAAAGACAATGAAGGAAAAAAAAAACATATGTGGAAGAGATAAGAGATTAGATGAAGAAAACGTGGGTAAAGAAAAGTGAATTAGATGAAGATAGTAAGGTTGTATCAGAAGCTCCCTCCAGTAATTCTTTTGACAATTGATTTCAGGCCAGTAGCCTAGGGGGAGTTTTTCATGAAAATTCTTTGCCCCCTATGTATAGTTGGCACTGAATCGTAGGATGCCGTCAACTGTTGTGTTATTCATTGTCAAATGTATTAGCAATCATTTTTTGAAGTTGGATGAATGTTAAAGGTTCGAAGTTAGACTCTTCACTTGTTGTCTGAGTTTGCAGAGTAACCAGAACTTCTAGGGAAATGCATTTAATGCAGCAGGAAGTTAAGTGTGTGAAGTTATAAAAGGGCATTTGAAGCCATCATTTGTCACCGTGCATTGAAGGAGAACAGTTGGAGAGCCTTTTCAGCAAAAAATCGAAGGAGTGAAAAGTCAATTTAGTGGCGAATTCTCTAGGTATTTCTTTTGCTTGTCAATTTCATAGTTATTTGGTGATCGGTAGAACCCTGTTCGGTACAAAAAATGAAGCAAATACAAGGATCAGTAACTTTGGATGCATATAGTAGTTGAAAAGTTGGGGATGTAAGAAATTCATTGTCTGCCGCCGAATTAAAGAAGCTTGGAGGAGCGAAACATAAAAAATTGGACATCTGGAATGAATTCCCTCATTTCATCAATGCGAAAGTAGTTTAGTTTATCCTGAACAAATTGGATGGTGATATCCTTACTTTGGATAAACCTCATCAAATTTCTAAGGATGCAATTATAAATCTAATAGGTTTGTGCAAAGTTGGTGATGTTCTGAAAAAGAAATCGATTCAAAATGTTGAGGTCGAAGCCCTAATTGGAATAACATGAGATCAAACGGCTTTGATGATCACAACGATTAAAGATCCGTTAACGAGGTATATTACACATGAAATTTCATATAAAATCTTCTTCAAAAACAAAGAAGGATCAACCTCGACAGGTGCAGTGTATATCGCTCGCAAAATGATAATAGAAGGTGAAGACTTTGACCTATGTGGTTTGATGAAGGATCAATTGATGGAGAATGTACAATTGACAAAGGATATAGGCTACTCCTTTAGGTTTGGTACCCTAGCTACATGCATTATGATGTATTTCCTGAATGTTTGCCTTTGAATGACAATGTGGTATGGAAGGAAAATATACTGGTTTGCAAGCAAATTTTTGAGCATTTCAACTCTTTTGAAAGTGGTGAAGAAGTTTATGAAAATTTCTTTAGAAAGATGTTAGAAAAGTTTGGCGTAAGTGATATTCCTCTTTCGGTAAAAAAAGCTGAAGTTGGATCATCCTTTGATAAGGCAGAGAAAAAGCATAAGAGAAAAAGAGAATTGGCTGGTGTCACTCCTCCGACACCCAAGTCAACAAAATTTGAGGCAAACGGAAAATAACAGGTGGTTGTGGATATAGTGGATGAAGACTCTAAGGAATATACACCTAGAGATGAACCAAAACCAGGTGAACCAAAAGTGATAATAGCAGAAGATAGTGATGAAGAAGGTGCTCTGTTTAAAGGAAAGTTATTGCGGATTATTTAGGATGAAGATGGAATGCAAAAGATAACTGATATATGGTTGAATGGACCATCCTATGAGCAAGACGTCATTGAGGACACCCTAGGAAGATACTATATTGACAACAACATTGAATTGGAGAGTCTGCAGAATGTACTTCCAGAAGAGCTGATTGAGTGTATCAAGGAGGCTATGGACTCTGTGCCTCTAGACAAAAAGAGGAGGAAATAATTCCCATCTGAAGATGTAGTTTAAACTATCTCTTGCTAAACTGAAGAAGAAAATGAATGTGCTAAGATAGTGCATTGACTTAGCCAACAAGATCTTCAATTACTATCGTAGGTGGCCTCATGTGGTTGGAAAATACAAGGACAAATTGGAGGAAATTGAAAATGAGCTTGTCAAGATTGGACAGGACTACAATATATTTTTGGACAAGGACAAAGAAGTTAAGAAGAAGATTCATGATTTGCAGGTTGAGCATGCAAAGGTTCACTCTGCCATAAATACTCTTATGGATGCTTTTTGGAAAGTAAAAGATCATACTAAATGCAGGATGGAGCAAATGATTGAAATTCTAAAGAAAGGGGAAAAGTTGGACGATGCCATCACCATTCCTGAATCCCTTGTCCAGATTATCAATAGGACATCAGAGAATAACAACTTGATTATAGCTATTGGGATTGCGGTGGACTCTTGGAAGAAATTTCTTCTGGAAATGAAAGTTAAGTATAAAATAATCTTCTGATTTGTGCAACAACTTTCTAAATTTTGATCAAACTCTCTATTTTGCAAAAGGGGAGAATAATATTTTTTTTTTCACAAAAGGAGAGAAGTGAAGTAAAATATTAAAGGGGAGCGAAAGTAGTGGAAGCTTTTTCATTGATGTCAAAAGGGGAGAGAATGCAGTGAAAAATGCTGCGACATCCTAATGAGCAATAATTTTGGTTTTGATGAGTTTTTGAATTTTGACACTTAGTCATTTTTCACTAAGTGTTGCCATCAATGCCAAAGGGGGAGATTGTTGGCATATGACTTTGAGATTTTTTTTTGGCCTCTTGTGTTGTCATTGATGGCAACTGGAGTTAGCAGTATGGTCCTCAATGTTGAAGTTGCTCCTACCGGCAAGAGAAGTAAGAGACTATAATCTACCAACAAAATGTATGAAGAACATGGCATCCAGTTGATAAGTCGATCTGAATACTTCACTGGATCACTATTTTGTGGTGTGGATCTCCAGGGAAGCTTGTTCAACATATATGCTATCCTACTAGTGAGTTTTGTGGTGTCTCATTAATCAGAGTATGAGTTAAGAGATTTGGTAGAAATAATTTATTGTTTATTTTCTCATTATGACCGACCTGTTGTGTATGGCGTGTCGTGGATGTATGAGGAGTATGTGTTTAACTATTTCTTATGTTTGGAATTTTGGTTTGGGTCCCTACTATAGTCTAGCCAACTTGTGAGGGTACGCATCAATTATAATTAGTGATTTGACCCGACATGAGCAAGAATATTATATATTTTTTTGAAGCCGACATATAATAAAATTCTTGTTAGAGGATATATAAAGGGGATTGAAAAATAATTTTGTCAATGAGAAAGAAGTGTGAGGATCAATAACAGTGAAAGTGTAAGAGTGAAAAAGTAAAGAACAATCATATCAAAAAATCTGTTTGTACAATAGAAGGGTTTTTGTATGTAGAGTAGAGTAGTGCAGAAGTGCGAACTGGATAAGAGATCCAAAATCTGATTGTGTGCTTCATTGGAACTAAATCCAGGAATATGTAGATGCTATATTCTCAGTTCAACATTTTGTTGTAATATCAAATATTTTTTTTAAGGTAGTGAGCCTTCTCTTTTGAGCAATGAGCTCTAGGCAGTGTGCCTGAATGCAAGTGCATTCCCTTTTATCATACTTTTAACAGAGTATACTTTGTGGATTAATCTCCATTATGGTTTTTCCCCTAATAGGGTTTCCATGTAAAAATCTTGGTGTTATGGTGTTCTTTAATGTTTTTACATGTTTCCTTCTATTTATATGTTGTGAATGCTATTACAGGTTTAATAATTGCTATTGATAGTTTAAGATCTGATTTGAAAATCAAATATTGTGGAACACTGATTCACCCCCCCTAGTGTTCCTAGTGTCCAATAGATAGTTTATTCCAAGTATGTAGGTTATCTCTGGAATGATAGACTACCCATTGAAGGAAATACCTAGCTTGTGTACTTACTAGTTAAGTTGGTTTATTCCAAGTAGAATAATATGGTGATAGGTTATCTTTGGGATGATGGACTATCCATTGAAGGAAATACCTATGCGTAGCTTAAGATAGCCTTAAGTCAAATTGGCCCTGAGTAGTGTATGTGATAGATGACTTCATTCAAAGTACTGAATGAGAACACTTTAGCCAAAGTAGTGTGAATGTCCGAGACTCCACTCTAGATTGTGTGACTACCGAGACTACATTGTTAGTTCATCGTGATCTAGTATTACATGCTAGACAAAGATTGTGGGATTACAAGTTCTAGTTATGTAGGAAACAACACTATGCTTAGTTGGTTGTCGTTATCAATTACTCTACCAATCTCTTCATCGAAGGGAAGGGCCATCTATTGAATGATATATGTGCAGGGGACCGCATTATGAGTTTGTGGCTGGCAGAAAAGTGCTTGAGTGATGCTTCTCCTCCACAACAGGCGACAAAAAAACCAAGACTTGAAATGAAGGATCCTAGACCATCTTACAACTATTTGTTCTAAAGCTCATTGGAGCTATGCATGTAAATGTATGCATTCTTGTATTGTTGTAACCTGTGAAGTTATTGTAATGAAATGGAATCTTTATTGTAATATGATATGGAATTTTGCTCGTATATTTTCATTAAAAGAAAGAAATTTTTTATTGCAACAACTTGTTACCTTGTTTATTTACTTGCAAGGTGTAAATTTAGAAATTTTTACTGCACTGAAGGGTTGGCATGTTACATTGTAAATGTAATTTTTGAGGAATTATGCTCTAATAAATGTTTCAAAGGCACAAATGGTGGAGTATTCCATTTGGGCATCCCATTTATAGGTGGACCACTTGGTATGCATGTTTTTTCATGTTAAATTGCATTCTTTGCATACATTTGCATGTTGGCCACAAGCTCTGCATGTTGTTGCATGTCTGGGTCGTAATTGTGAGACCCACTATCGGTAATTTGGGCATAACTTTCTTATTTTTAATTGAAATGGAAAAATTCAAAATGTTCTGGAAAACTAGAAAGGAGGCACACAAAATCAAGAAACGGTTTTAAAAAATAATGAAGAATGAGGGAAGTGATAGGCAAAAGTGATGGGTATTTTTCTTGTGGTTTTGAAAAACCATAGTGGTTTTCCTCATTCACACTTTCTATATATTGATACTTGCTCATTTGGAGAGGGGGGTTTTTGTAGAAGTTGTGGTTGCATACCCAGATGCTGCTGGAATGAAACTAGAATGTTGAGTTGTAGAGTTTTGTATGTGAGAAGCCCATGTTGTATGTGAGCATATGGGCTCCATGATTATGTATTTCATTTTCAGATTTTAAAATTAATATATGTTGCAAATTTCTCTTCCATTTTATGTGTTTCAATTTAATTTGCTGCCTTGTTGCATAGTTCTATATGTGTGTTTGTGATCATATTTGAGAGGGAAAATCTCTATTGCCATCGTAAATCAACAATTTCCAACAAGAATTCACAAATTAAAAAAAAAAAAACAAAAAAATAAGGAAAAAAAAAACAAAAAAACCTTTCCACAAGGCATCTAAAACAAATTTTGATTGAATCAATATGCATGGTTCAAGCACAATTTGTTACTTTTAAGATACAACATAAAAAAAATATTTGAAATTCTGCACAATGCAAAAATTGCAAAGTGAAGAGTGTATGTTGGACATACATACATGGAGAGGGAATGGGTTGACTTGTGAAAACTCTTTTTTCTTCCTCATCCCTTCTTCCCCCTCTTTTGCTCTTGCTCTTTCTTTATTACAAATTCAAAAAGAAATGCAACAAATAAATGTTCTTAGACTAAGGTTTAGGATACATTAGGTTTAGGATACATCAGGTTTTGCATTAGGGTGGGAGACTAGTGGATTCACCTTTTAGATTAGGTTTCTTATTTTTAAGGTATGAGTGTTCATTTTTTTTTATTTTCATTTTTTTTTCTGTCATAATTTTGACAGCCATGTGGTATGCTCTAGCATGATAAATCTTTAACTCTTCATCTTCCATGGCAACTCTTAAGTATACTTGCAAATGTTGCTCAAATTCACATTTCTTGAGATATGGTTGTGCAATCTAAATGACATAACCAACCACTTGTACAATTCTTTTCTTGGTCTTGAATGTTGTACTCTAGGTGTATTTTTTCACAAATCCTAATGTGTAAATACTTGAGGGGCTCCAAGTCCAACTTAATGAAATTATTTATTTTTTTGGCTGTTGATCCAATATTTTCTCTATCCTTAACCATGGTATTGTTTCTGCATGGTAATCTTGTTTAAGTTTCATAAAGCCTCATACATGTTCCATGATTTTTCATTGTGAACAAAGTGACACATTCAACTTGTTGAACTTTAGTCAACTGTCACTTGATCTCTAATTCTATAACTAAGTCCCATATAAACTAAAATTTGAAAATGTTGTATTGGAAATAGCTGAATCTTATGTTTCAGTAGGAGCTTTGATGGAAACCCTTTAATTTCAAAAAACACTTTTATAGAATAAAGATAACAATGATGATTTTTTGCCATTCCATTTCTCACCTTCATGCTTCATCATTACCCAAAAAAAATCTAAGACCTCCTTGAATTTTTAATCTTTGGAATTTAGTGATAGTTGTTGATATTTGAAAATACTTATATAACTTTCTAATATTCCTTAATTAATATATTTATCCTATTACCGAAAAAATTAAAATCTAAACTCAAGTTTTGAAATCTAGGTTGAATTGACCTTAGCTTGGATATATAGAAGTCACTAGATGCCAAATGATTTATAATGTGGGTCTCCAACTACACACTTACCTTAGTTAAAATTTGGCTCCTCCATCAAAACACATGAAAATAAGGTTCGATAAAATATGAGGAATCATTAATAGTTGATTTTATGGTAGATTTATTTGAAGAAAATAATAAAAAGGGTTGGGAAAACTACTAACTCAAATTAGTAAGAGAGGAAGAAACCTTTTATAAGATAACAACCATCCTACAAATTTTGAGTAGTTGATGCAACCATGCAATCCATGGTCTTTGACAGAGTATGAGGAAATATTGAGCCAATTTTATGGTTGAGTTATTTGAGGATAATATGTTAAAAGGGTTGGGATATCTACTAACTTAAATTAGTAAGAGAAGTAGCTTTTTACAAGATGCTACCTATTCTGCCAATCTTGAGTGATTGAGGCAATTGATGCAATTTGTGGTCTTTGGTAAAATATGAGGAAACACCAAGGGTTGATTTTATGGTAGAGTTATTTGAAGAAAACATATTAAAAGGTTTGAGAGAACTACTAACTCAAATCAACAAGAGAAGAAGAAAGATTTAACAAGATACCTTTTGTCCTATGAATCTTGTGTAGTTAAATGTAGGAGTTAATGAACTCCTCAAAACCCCAGGTCACCTGTAAGATAACAATAAATTCCACAAGAGACAAATGATAAAAATATCATGCTATGATTATGGATGAAAGATTGCTAGATTGAATATCTAATGTGCATATGATACCTTGCTTATAAAGACAAGTTGTGAGAAAAGATTAGAGAAGATCTTAACATGTGTCTTAATCCTGTATAATGAGTGATGAGCCTAGTTTTTGGTTTAGTTTTGGGTAGAATCTATAGTCTATTTGCTGGCTGATGTCATGAAATTTGATGATTAAATGTTGGTATTTGCATAATGTTTCCCTCAAACCATTGAAATTTGACATTATCCTATCTCTGCAAGCTTTAATGACATTTGGCATATTATGTGGGTTAACTATATTGATTTTGCATGTGATTAATGAATGATTCTTAGAGTGGTTATAAATGTGTAGTTATTATGCGTATTGACCTTGCCATGTAGATTTAATACGCCAAGTTGAGGAAGTCACTACCAGCTGGGCATGCACCATAACGTCCAACTAAGGAATCACTCCAAGTCAAAGGAAACCAATGATAAAAGATTCTTCATGCAACTGAACATAACCGCCTTGTAGTGGAACTTAAATGATTGAGCATGCATGGGCATTATTGTTGTGCTAGATCTATGTTTTGACTTGCATGTTTGACTAGATTCCATGCATGTGTAACCGCCATCACTCCACTTTCCCCTATTTTCCCTAAATGGTATCCTCCTAGTTGTGGAGTTGACTGCCTTGTTTAGCTGTAGTATAAATAATGATTTGATGCTTCTTCTTCAAGAGGTTGCACGATTTGATATTGTTCTCTCATTCTCCATTTTCAGTCATAGAAATACATTACTCTCTTGCATGCATGATTTGTAGTGAATAAAATAAAGTTATGAGTTCAAGCACTTGAGTTCTTATTAGTTTAGAGGATACTTATCCAAGGGGCCCCACTTGGTGAGTAATCCATCTTATTAGTTTAGCATTAGTTTAGTATTACTCACTGTTTAGTACTTAGTTAGAAATCTGGCATCAACTGTTCTTGCAACCACTAGAAGTCCATTCTATGCCTGTTCCTACAACCAAAGTAGATAAAGTAGTTTCCTGTTTGTTGCTCAGATATTTTATTCTTGTTATGCATAGTCATAAATTGATATTCAACATTTGTCTCTTTCCCTTTCAAGCAATTTACTTCCAGTATTGTGTGTTTCTTAGCTATAGAATAGAAATTGCTACTTAAGAGTTCCTAGTGCACATATTGTGCTGGCCCATTTCAAGTCCACATCCCTGGGTTGACAATTTAAATGCACCTTCATGATGATTGAAGTAGCTATTCAGGTTAGATGTCCAATCTCTAAATCATGGTTGTAAGGGCAAAGTTATCAGATCATTGTAGGAGGCCAACAATGAGACAACTACCTCAACAATTATTAAAGATTTAAGACACACATTAAATTCCAACAAATAAGATAAGATATAGTGAAAACTAACACTATCTAGAAATATTCCTCCTAAGACCTAAGTGGAATTAACATGTAAATATGACATAGATAGGTAAAACGCTTATTTAGAACAACATTGAAGCAATCGACACAATCTATGATCTTTGGTAGAATATGAGGAAACATTAAGAGCTGATTTTATGAAGAGTTATCAAGGGTTGGGAGAGATACTAACTCAAATAAAAAATAGAAGAAGCAACCTTTTACAACATGGTCTCTTTCCTACAAATTGAGTACTTGAAACAATCAATAAAATCTATGATCTTTGGTACAATATGGAGAACATTAAGAAGGGCTACTAACTCAAATCAACAAGAAAAAATAACCTTTACAAAATAGCACTTTTCCTACAAATCTTAAACAAATAAAACAACCAACATCATCTGAAATCCCATAAACCATTCATAAACAATTAAATCATTTCATTTCATTTAAAAATGAGATGTAAAGTAAATCTAGATGTGATGATTCTTTATTCTCCCATTTACTTCTACCTCTAGCAAATGGTTGCAATAGCGCTGCTTATTGATTGGTGAAACTAGATGACATCTCACATGCTCTCTAGGGACGTGTTGCAAAGTCTCACAACACTATGCTTCAACGTTCTTAAGCTATCAAACTCCAAGGTGTGTGGAAAATTTGGACTCCAATCCTATTAAACAAAGGAATACATTGAATTAAAAGGAATTCTCCATTATTCTACCTTTCTGATAGTCTAGATTACTTGGTTTGCATGTCCCATCACATAAACATGGAGCTCTAATAGACTTAAACATGGCTGACTAGAGCTGTGCCTGAAGACTCCCTAGGGTCAATCTTAACCATCTGTGAAAGAAAGTTGAATTTTGATACATGGCTTATTTTAAGCTCTAAGCACTTAGAACTCGAATTAGCTCTAAATTAATGTGATACACTTCTGGATGTGATCTTTAGTAAAAATCAAGTTATATCAAAATCTATCATCCATCTAGCTTCACTTATCTCTACAAATGACAACTTATAGGATGACAATTGGCACAAAGATCCATTGCATGGACCCAAACCTAAACAAGACTTGGCTAGTTAAGTTAACTCATCATGTGGGTCCTCTTCAATCCCCAAGCCCAATGGTAGACTTCAAATAGGCTAGCTGAAGGCTTATCATTTAATGTGTCTAAGTTCTTTGAAATCTAGGTACAATTAGTGAATAAAAATGAATTGCTTAGAGTGATCGATTCAAGGCCACATACTTCATTAGTTAGAAATTTCAAGCCAATATGTACTTTAGATATGATCCTAAGTTTAAATCTAATTTTACTTTCAATATTTATATTTTTTAAAGTTTAAACATTAAGAGTTAAAGCATTACTTTCAATTTAATTAACAAATGGAGACTTATTCAATTGAAAAGATCAATATGTCTTTCAATAACTCTTATAAGACAATAAGGCCAAGATGTTGACTCGTGTCAAGATCTCACTTGTTGTCCTATGTCCATATGGTTGCTTCACATGTATGCTTTACTTCTTCTGTAATAGGATGCTAAATTTGCCACACTAGGTCAATTCTCTATGACAATTATTATCCTATAAATTAATGTCATTTAAATAAAAGATACAAATATAGTGTTTTGATATGGCATTCATCTTCAACCATGAACAATAGGTCGGTATTGTAGACATGTCAAAATTCCTTAATGCACATCACACAGCTGTAATCGTATTTTTCCATCATTGACATCATTTTCATCCACGTCCTCACATTTCACTTCATTTGCATCACTAATCCCCATTTAGCATCATTTTCACCTATTAACCCTATTTATTTCTATTAGTTGAATAATCCTAATTTTTTAATTAATTCATCCTTTCATCACTAATATTCCCCTTCATGACACTAATTGAATAGTTTCTAATTATTTGATTACCATCACTTAATATTTCTTTCTATCCCTCATGATTAAATAATCTTGATTATTTAATTATCCTCATCCTTTAATCTTCTTGTCACATGATTAAATAATTCCTAATTATTTAATTATCTTATTTTCCCTCCATAAAGCTTATTCCTATGGAATATTCCATTTCAAAATATCTCAAATAACTTGTCTCAACCATTCCTAGCCCTTGATCTTGAAATCAATCTCCACCCTTGATCTTAAATATCCCAACCATTTTCCTAAAATGGTAGATCAAGCTTCAATTCTAACTGATGTGAATTTTGATCTTCCTTGATTCACTACCCTTTGTCGGTGTTGAGGATCAATCTTAACCCTTCTTTTTGGTCATAAAAACTCAATATCATCCATTGATCTATTTTCTCCAAATCTATAAAACAACCCTCATCCCTCTCAAAATTCAGCTAGAGAATTTATGGAGAGACCATGTCCAATTGAGTCTTGAGAAAATTGAGAATTCACCATTTCATTCTAGGTCATCATCATATCAAGCTTTTGCAATCATGGAGGGTTTGTGTTGAAAAAAAATCTAACATATCAAGATCAACAAAAATACACTCTACCATGGGATGGTAAGATTGTGTAGTTTGAATTGATTTGTGTTTCAATTTGATTTTCTAACCCTTGTTTGTTTGAATTCTTAGCTATGGAAATTGCATTACATGATTTAGGTTGGTTCTAATCTTTGTTTTTGGTTTCATTTGATTGAGTTTATCGTTGCTAACCCTTGTCCATTTTCTCCCCTTACATAAATTGGCACACCCGGTGGGACCTAGGTTCTACAATCCAACATATTCATCAAGATTTGTGATCATTTGCAAGTTTTGGGTCACTTTCGTGTTTTGCAAATGTTGCTTTTGTCAATTGGGTCACTATCGTCTTAAAATACGAACATGGCCATCATATTTTTTAGTCACTATTGCATCAAGTAGGCTACTGTCATTCTATTTTTGTAATATTTTAACAATGATTTTCATTCTGTGCAGGAATAGGGCTGCTATCATCCTATTTAGAACCAATATCACCCTATTTTTCTGCCACGACCATCTTAAAAATTGGCTACTATCTTCGTCTCTATTTGTAGGTTTCTGACCATTATTGCAGAGCTGCAATTGTCCTATTTAGAACCACCATTGTTCTATTTTTCTGCTACTACTATCAGACAAAGTTGTGATCATTTCAGTGATAGAGCCACTATCGTAGGTGTTAAAGCCATTGTTATACTATCTTCTACTTTTGTTTTAGTTTGGAAAAATTTCTTGGATTTTTAGTTTTTACCTAACCTTAACCCTAACTCAATCATTGTTCTTGTGTTTTGAGATTATCTAATTTTGTTGGTGCAACTCTTGTAGGGTAAAGGCATATCTTTCATTGAACTACTAATCTATGTGCTTGTAGGGTTGATGAACATTCAAATATATCCAAGCTTAAACTACTAACAACTTGCTTGAAACACCTTCTTCAAGTATTTTTTCTTCATTTCAAGCATATTTTTTTCTCCTTGTCTTCTCAATCTTGAAACATTTAAGTTTGGTGTTCTAAAACTTGAATTTCCTAGATTAAACAACACTTTGTTTTGGGCTTAAGAATCTAATTGCGATGAATTGTCCATTTGTGTTTTTTGTGATTGGAAAATTGTATGTGTATACTCTCCCCTCACATCATTTGATGATCTTGGGTGTAAGAAAAATATCTTGTGTTTAAGACTTTTTGGTCACCAAAGGCGTTTTGATATGTATCCTCTCCCCTTGCATCACTCGATGAGCTTGGGTGTAAGAGAAATATAAAAACATCAAGCCTTTCTTTCTTATTAGATATGGGGTTGCTTTGAGACACATCCCACAATGGAGAACTCAAAGCGACCCTAAAATCATGTTTACATGTGGGCTATATTAAAAATCATGTGAAATCGAAAGAAAGTATCATGAATCTAGGGCATCATACCTTGCTTTCCAAAATCTTCATGTGAAAGTAATGAGTTGCACATGATAGGCTAGAGAATTTAGTGTCTCACGTCTGATGTATACCTACAGTGTTCACCGTTTTCATTACATACCTTTATTTTAGAAGCCTATCCAAGTTTTCTGAAATGTTCTTCAAAGTAGTGCATGGGAAGCACACCATTGCTAGAAGTTACTTACCATGTTTGGTCTATAGTTGAGGCGTAAGGCTTAAGAGTTAATTCTCTTTTATAAAGCCAAGACTATCAAGGTGGCACATGACCTTGGTATGCCTTAAATTACCCCTCTATAGATATAGATTACATCACTCTTTTGGGGGTGAGGTAAGCCTATTGCGAAGATACGTACCTATACTCCTTAGGATGTAATTGAATAATCTTGTTTGAGCTATACTAGTGCATCTTATGAAGAAAGTTCATGAAATATTCCACTTTTCCATTGAGTTAGTTATTGCAATATCTTTTACTGCTGTGTGTATCACTTGCTATCAAACACAACTCCTAAAACATCTGATCAACAACATTCAAAGTTGGAAACGTATCGAAAATGGGCACTAAAACTAGAAATTGTCAACACTGGACCACTACTATGCATCTTACTACTTTTGTTACAAAATTTTATCACAGTTGTTCTAAATTCTAACCATTACTATGCATCAAATTGCTATTGTAATCTTTGCTTGTACTAGTTACTATCATAACAAAATAGCTCTTGTTAGGATTTCCATGTAAGGAAGCTAAGGTAGTGGAACAACTTCCTACACTAATCTTGAGAGGAGAATAATGATTTTTTTTACAAATATTTAACAATTAAAAAAAATTAAACATAAATGAACATAAATATCATACATACCCGACACAATGATTTACATGGGGAAAATCCTTTCGGCAGAAAAACCCCACACTCCAAAAGCTGCCCAATATATTATTTAGTAAATCACAAAGATTACAATATACTTGCAGAATAAGCTTCTTATAGGATTATCACCACTCAGAGATCAAGAGACAACATGAATGCTATTAAACTATCAGAATACATCACTGTCTCTCTCTACCATAGCCATAATACAATACCCTCATAAAATAGAGTTTCATTCTAGGGAAAAACGAGCCAACAAAATATACACCATTAGATCTAAAACCTAATAATTAATAGTCTAGATTTACAATGTATCATTTACCTAATATATGTCGACCATTTTAGTAGTTTCTTGAAAAAATTAACAAAAAAATGTTTACACACATCCCACTCTCCCCCATGATGCCATTGTATATTACACC
Source organism: Sequoia sempervirens (assembly GCA_007258455.2). Classification (NCBI taxonomy): domain Eukaryota; kingdom Viridiplantae; phylum Streptophyta; class Pinopsida; order Cupressales; family Cupressaceae; genus Sequoia; species Sequoia sempervirens. The sequence goes on along the minus strand of VDFB02004296.1, from coordinate 5,464 downwards.
TATCAATGTAACTAGGAAATATACATATATATATATATATCCTATCAACAATAACCGTTATATAATTGCAAGGTCGAGAAAATTTCCCAACAAATCTCCCACCTGTCAAACACCTTGTAAGCACAACATGAGGGAGTAAAAAATGTCTCTTAATTTCTAGGGTCTGAAAGACCCATAATCTCTGAACACCATCTGAACTTCTTTGTGCTCATAGGCTTAGTTAAATAATCAACAATATTCATTAAAGTCTCTACCTTAACCAACTTCACCTTTCCATATTTGACAATATCTCAAACAAAATGATACTATACATCAATGTGCTTGGTCCTGGCATGAAATTTTAGGTTCTTGGCTAAACATATCGCACTCTGACTATTGCAATAAATTATCATTGCACCTTCTTTTATTCCAATATCTAAACACAATCTCTTAAGCCAAATAGCCTCTTTACAAGCATGATTAGCTGCCATATACTCTTCTTTAGGAGTGGAAAAAACAACCACATCTTGTCACTTACTCATCCAATTGATTGCATCACTGAATAAAGTAAGCACATAAGCATTGGTGGATCGTCTGCTATCAATGTCACCTGTCCAATATGAATCCACATAACCATGAATACCAAGGGAAATATCATCTTCAGTCACATTAATATGCTAACACAAAGAATAATCTGAGGTACCACACAAATATCTGAAGACTCTTTTAACTTCATCGCAATGAACTCTACTAGGATTAGACATATATCTGGAAAGAACTCCCACTGCTTGGGAAATGTTTGGTCTAGTACAAACCATAGCATACATCAAACTTCTAATTTCACTTTGGTAAGGAACTCTACTCATGTCTTCCATATCTGATGGAGATGTTGGACAATCTGAAATAGATAACTTTGTTCCAACTGAAACAAGAACACACAATGGTCTACAATCTTGCATGTTAAATCTCTATAAAATTGAATTGAAATACTTAATTTTTCCAAGCCATAGCTTTTTGTTCACTCTATCTCTTTTAATTTACATCCCAAGAATGTGCCTAGCTTCACCAAGATCTTTCATTTCAAATTTAGCTGTAAGTTGAGATTTTAGTTTTGAAATCATACCTTTCCCTTTGCCAATAAATAACATATCATCAACGCATAATGAAATAATCAGGAAATGATCACCATCAGTTTTATAATAAACACAATGATATGATTTAGAACACTCAAATCCAAAACTCAACACATATGTGTCAAATTTTGGTACCACATCCTAGGACTATGTTTTAAGCCATACAAAGATTTCTTCAATTTGCAAACCAATTTACTTTTACCTTTCACCACATAGTGCTCTGGCTGTGTCATATAAATATCCTCCTCCAAATAACCATGAAGGAAAGTAGTTTTCACATCCATTTTCTCAACCTCTAAATCATAAGTAGTAGCAATAGAAAGCAAAAATCTAATGGATTCCATTTTTGCAACAAGAGAGAATATCTCACCATAATCAACACCCTCAACTTGAGAGTAACCTTTTGAAACCATCCTTGCTTTGTAATTCTCAATACCTCCATCTGAACCAATTTTTTTCTTGAACACCCATTTGCAACCAAAATGTTTCTATCCTTCAGGAAATGGTACAAGATCCCATGTATCGTTCTTTTTCAAAGATTCAATTTCTTCATCCATAACAATCTTCCAAGATTTTGTATCATTCATACCTAATTCCTCTTCTATAGATTTGGGTTCATCCATGTTAGTATTCAAAGAAAAAATACATCTCCAATCATCAGGTGTATACCTTTTAGGTGGCTGTCTATTCCTTATAGACCTACGAACAAGTTGAGTTGGAGGTTCTTCCTCCTCTTCTGAAGATCTAGAGCTAAATGAGCCCTCCTCAACTTCTTTTCTATCCTTGGGTCTGGATTCAACTTTCTCAGGTGTAGAAGGAAATTGAATCACATCTTTTTGTTTACTTTGTTCTGGCTACAGTGTAACAAAAGAAGGCTTAGTTTCTCTAAAAATAACACTTCTACTATGTATTATCTTTTGTGCAATGGGATCCCAAAGCTTGTATCCTTTCACACCATAACTATATCCAATGAAGATACATTTTACAAGCTTGTTCTCCAAATTTGTCCACTTCTCCTTTGACACACATGCATATTCCTCACAACCAAAAACTTTAAGATTTATTAATGAAGGCTTGTGACCCAACCATGCCTCTATAGGCATCTTATCAAAAAGAGCTGATGTAGGAGACTTGCTAATCAGGTAATAGGAAGTGGCAACAACTTCAACCCAAAACCTTTGTTCTAGGCCAACACCACTCAACATACTCCTAGCCTTCTCCATCAACGTCCTATTCATTCTTTCTATAACTCCATTTTTTTGTGGAGAATATGGAGTTGTCTTATGTCTATGACTACCACAATCTTTACAGAATCAAAATCATTAGAGCAAAATCCATTGCCATTATTAGTCCTCAAACATTTTATTTTCTTTCCATTCTACAACTCAACCATTGCTTTAAATTATTTAAATCGATTGAAAACTTTAGATTTACTCTTTAGAAAATATGGCCATGTCCTTCTACTATAATCATCAATAAATGAAACATAATATGTGGATTTACCAATCATAGGAACATCTACAAGGCCAAACACATCAGAATGAATAAGATTCAATACACCAAAATATTTATGAGAACTCGAGTAAAATTGAATGCGGTTTTGTTTTCCATAAATGTAATGCTCACATAAATTGAACTCAAGATTACAATGAGACAAACCTTCAAAAAGGTTTTTATTTTTCAAGGTCCTTAGACCCTTTTCTCCAATGTGGCCAAGTCTTTGGTTCCATAACATAGTTTTCTCTACGGGTAACTTTGTTTTAGAAGAAAGAGCACCCTTGGGTACCTAGAAGCCATGACCATTTGCTGAAGGTGAAAACATCACTTCTTCCACATACTTTCTTTTCAAAAAAGTACTATTGCACTCAATAATGAAGGTAACTTTGTTTTAGAAGAAAGACCACCCTTGGGTACCCAGAAGCCATGACCATTTGCTGAAGGTGAAACCCTCACTTCTTCCACAAACTTGCTTTTCACAGAAGTACTATTGAACTCAACAGTGCATGCACCAACATTATACAATGTTCCATATCTGACACCTCTAGCAATCACCATAGCACCTCTGACCATGTTGCATCTTGCATCATAAAATACTACTTGCACACCCACATCTATTAGTTTGCTTATAGATAACAAATTTCGTGCTAATCTAGGGATATGCAACACACCATTAATACTTTTTATTCTACCATCATGAAACCTAATTTTAACTTTACCATGACCAACAATGTCTAAATGAGAATCATCACCCAAGTACACATTACCTCTGTCAAATTCTTCATATTCAGAAAACCAATCTCTTTTAAAGGTCATATGGAAAGATGCACCTAAGTCAATTAACCATGCATCATTACCTGCATGAGTTGCCAAAGTTGCAATCAATGCATCATCATATTCCTTCTCAGACTCATAATTAGAATCAAATTTCTTCTTTATCTTCTTCTTTTATTCTTTGCATTCCTTACGAACATGTCCAGGCTTACCACAATTCCAACAAATAACTTTGAACTTTCCAAGAAATTTAGATCTCCCCCTAGACTTGGATTTGTCACGCTTATCATTCTTCTTTCCTTTTTCCTTAGGTCTTCCATATATTTAGGGCCTCCTTGGTAGTGAAAGATACCTTCCTCCTCATCTCTTTAGAAAGCAAAGAACCCACCACATCTTTAGTCTTCAAAATTACAAAAGTACTCCCAATAGCCATAACAAGAGAATCCCACGAATTAGGAAAAGAACGAAGCGAGACCTGGCATTTTTCCTCCTCATCCATTTTGACACCAACATATTCCCATTGAGCCACCAAAATATTGAATGCTTCCATGTGGTCTGTTTTTTGATCATCCTCTTCCATTCTCAAGGAATACAACTTCTTCCTAAAGAAAATATTATTCACCAAGGATTTGGCTTGGTACATCTCACCAAGCTTCTTCCATAGTTTTTGTGTAGAGGTCTCCTCATGGACATTAATTACAAAAAAAGTATGCCAAACAAAATATGATTAGACCCTTGGATTTATGGTCCATAACATCATATAAAGTAGCCTGAGTAGGATTTGTAGGCCTTGAAACATTCTCATCAACAACATCCCACATATATCAATCTATCAATAGATCTTGCATCTTTAGCTTCCACATTTCAAAATTATTTCCAAAAAATTTATCCACCTCTATTCTCCCTGATGAACTTTCCATCTAAAAATTCTTGTACCAATATCACAAAGTATCTTCTACACAAGCTCCCCCTCAAATCTGGATTAGTTAAAAAAACCCAACAACCCACAACTGAAACCAAAGGTGATCAAGCTCTGATACCACTTGTAAGGAAGTTAAGGTAGTGGAAAAAATTCCCACACTAATCTTGAGAGGAGAATAATGCAAATTTTTTATAGATCTTTAATAGTTGCAAAAACTTAAACATAAATAAATATAAATATCATGCATACCACAACACAATGATTTACATGGAGAAAACCCTTTTGGGAGAAAAACCCCACACTCCAAAAGCTACCCAATATATTATTTAGTAAATCACAAAGATTATAATATACTTGTGTGCCATAGAAAAATTGTCCCTTGTCATTTTCATAGCCTTTTAGGTCTTGTTTCATGGTATTTGATATGTTTTTCTTTGATTTTATGTTGTGACATGGCTTGAACATGCATATTTACGTACTAAAATTCAAATAATGATGTCTTGTGAAGGTGTTGTGAAGTGTTGTAAAACATTTCTACATTCTTCTAGAATCTATTCATTACAATTCACCTAAAAACCATCTTTTGACATATCATCAAGTCCTATTTTGAAGTGTTGTAAAGACTTGTAATAAGATTTCACACTTTCTTAGGCACAACTTCACTATTTATCTCTTCTTATGACTTAATTGACCCCTTTATGCCCTCATATGATTTAATTAAGTCTATTTTTGGATACTATCCCGACAAACAACATTAAATGAAACTTAATTCCTAACACTTGTTTTTAGGTCCAAGGTGGGACCCATTCGCCATGGGTGGCGAATGAGTCCCTCTTGGCCCCAAATTTAAAATATTTCAAATTTATTTTCGGGATTTTATTAGAAATCACTTGATGTCGGCCTACGATGAGGTATGAACAGTAAAATATGACACAAGATTGTATAAATAGGCATTTTCCATCTCATTTTACATCTCCTACAATCTCATTCATTCAATCAACTTCATACAAGCATTCAAGCATATATTACATCTTTTCAAAAAACATTCAAGCACTTTGAAGCATCCATTGAATTTACTTCAGAATTGCATTATCAAGGGCTTGGTGAGTATTTACATTTGCATGTTATGTATTTATCATTCTCTTTCATTTCATTATCT